>PVIH01028994.1:0-14349 GCA_004025045.1 Sigmodon hispidus | reverse complement strand
AATTACTCGATTCTGTGCTGACCATGAGTTCAAGGATTGCCTCACAAAAGATGAGTGTACACCATAGTTCACTATGGCTTCCTTTATTTGTTTTAAATCCTTCATGGGTATAGGTTCATAATTGTATCCCACATTGTCAGAAGCCCTTCCACGTGGTTGTGGTTTTTTGGCCTCTGCCACAACTGGGAATAGAGTTGGAGGGATGGGGGGTAGTCCCCTCATGGTAACCATTCTAGGTGAAGAACCTTCCCTGCAGTAGCACCATTTAAGAGGGGGCTCTGGGTTATCTTGAGCAGGTGTTGCCTCAAGATCCTTTTCTAAAACCTCCAAGCGAGACTCATAATCTTGTAACCTAGTGGTAATGGTCTTTTCCAGTGCTTTATAGTCTTCTATAAATGATCTCTCCAACAATTTCATAGAATGGGAAATCCTCCCTGTCTCCACATCTATCCGTTCTACTATCTTCTGTTCAAATTTCCTAGAGTTTCCATCCATTATCCTAAAATTTTCATCCATTTTTTAAAATTTTTCATCCAATTTCCTAAAATTTTCAGCAATATGAGCTCCAAATTCCTCTGTGATCAAAGTAGACCTCTCTTCTATGAAAACAATGAGTTTCTGGAGTGTCTTAATACGTTCATCCATGCCAGACATCTTAGCCTCATACTCTCTATGTTGAGATGCCTTAAAATAGCTAAGTATGACATACATTATCACACAAAAAAGCAGAAGGACTCCTGGGTGGAGATAACCTCCAAATGCGTAATCCTGGAAATAATCCTCTATCACCATTGTGACAAAGTGAGAAAAATTCTGAACATTTATCTGGTAAGACATTGTAGAAAGGAAAAAAAATATGTAGAAAAGAAAAGGAAGAAAAAAATATACTCAGATGTAATGAGAACTTACAGCCAGCAGATGTCGCTGTTGTGATCAGCAGCGGCAGCAATGGTGCGGGAAACGAGGTGGTGATTCGGCTGGGAGGGTCTTTCTCAGATCTTTCAACAAATCCTACCAGGCGTGCTCCACTAGAATGGGTCAATCCGTCTCTCAGGAGGTCTGCCGCGGGTAGTTCGTTCCCGGTTGCATACAGGAGGCTTGTGCGCAGCTGGTAACCAAGTTCAGACCGGCTCCATGGGTGAGTGAGGAACCCGTCGGGTTTGAAGAATTAGCCCCGCATTCAGGCGCCAATTATCATGGTAAAAATTCGCCCTGAGATATATTTTAAACGGGGTTTATTTGGTGAAAATTGCTTACAAAACAGAGCTGGTTTTAAGAGAAGATGACAGGATGAGGTTGCAGCGTGCCAGAGCCTTTCTAAGGAAGATTCTTCATTTCCACGCCATACGTCTGAACTCCCGGGCAGCAGGGGCAAACTGTGCACCCGGTCGGGGAACTCACGTGAGAGAATGATGACTTCCTGTCCTGGTCCTCTCCCTCGAAGGTCTACTTCCGGAATCCTTTTCAGTTAACCACGCCCTGCTCGTCTCCAGTCCTATGAGGTGATCGTTCACATATATAGTTCCTGATTTCCCGCTACAGAGAACTGGATTATGTCAAAGGCTTTTTAGGCATCTGAGGAGATGATCATGTGATTTTCTTTCATTTTGTTTATATGATAGATAATAGTCATAGTTTTTCATATATTGTGCCATCCCTGCATCTCTGGGATGAAACCTACTTGATTGTGGTGACTGAATTTTTCACATGTTGCTGTATTTGGTTTGCCAGAATTTAATTGATTAGTTTTGGAATAATGTTCAAGAGGGAAATTGGTCTGTAATTCTCTTTCTTAGTTGCATCTTTGAGTGGCTTGGGTCTCAGGGTGTTTGTGGCCTCATAAACAGAGTTCAGCAATGTTTCTTCACTTTTTCTATATGGAACAGTTTGAGGAACATTAATTCTTCTTTGAATGTCTGATAGAATTCTACAGTGAAACCATCCTATTCTGGCTGATTTTGTTTGTTTGTTTGTTTGTTTTTTGTTTTATTTTGTTTTGTTTTTAATTTTGGAGACTTACAATAAAATCTTAAATTTTCTTTTGGATTATAGGACTGTTTAGGTCATTTATATGATCTTGATTTAACTTTGGTAATTGGTGCCTGTCCAGAAAGCTGTCCATCTTTTTTTTTTTTTTTTTTTTCCGGGTTTTCCATTTTAGTGGAATATAGATTTTCAAAGTATTACCTGATAATTATCTGGATTTCCTCAGTGTCTGTTGTTATATCCCCCTTTTCATTTCTGGTTCTGTTAATTCAGATACTCACTTTATTCTTTTTGGTAAGTCTGTGTAAGGGTTTCTCTATCATGATGACTTTCTCAAAGAATCAGCTCTTTGATTCATTGACTCTTTGTACTGTTCTCTTTGTTTCTATTATATTAGTTTCATCCTTAAGTGTGATTATTTCCTGCCATCTACTCCTTATAGGTGAATTTGCTTCTAATTGTTCTAAAGCCTTCTCTTGGTTTTTATAAAGGCACCTAGCCAATTTTCCTCTTAACACTGCTTTCATTATGTCCCGTAAGTTTGGATATGTTATAGATTCATTTTCATTAAATTGTAGGAAGTCTTTGATTTCTTTCTTAACTTCTTCCTTGACCCAGAGGTGGTTCAGTTGAGTGATGTTTAGTTTCCATGAGTTGGTAGGCATTCTGTGATTTTTGTTGTTATTAAACTCTGACTTTAGACCATGGTGGTCTGATATGGTACAAGGGGTTATTTCCATTTTTTTGTATATATTGATAGTTGCTTAATGACCAAGTATGTGGTCAATTTTAGAGGAAGTTCAATGGAGTGCTGAGAAATATGTATATTTCTTTGTGTTTAGGTGGAACCTTCTGTATGTATATATGTAAGTCTATTTGGGGCATAACATTTGTTAGACCCTTTATTTTTGTGTTGGTTCTTTGTCTGGTTGACCTATCCAAGGTTGAAAGTGGGGTATTGAAGTATCCCACTATTAGTGTGTGACATTCGATGTGAATTTAAGCTTTAGTAATATTTCTTTTACATATGTAAGTGCCTTTGTGCTTGGGACATAAATAAATTCAGGATTGAGATTTCATCTTGGTGGATTTTTCCCTGAGATGAATAAGTAATATTCATTCTGGTCTCTTTTGATTCATTTTAGTTTGAAATTTATTTTGTTAGCTATTAAGATGGCTATACCAGCTTGTTTCTTGAAACCATTTGATTAAAAAATGTTTTCCCAACCCTTTACTCTGAACCTGTGTTTTTGAATTTTTGGATGTGTTTCTTATATGCATCAGAAGGATTACTTTGTTTTTGTATTCATCATCTTAGGGTATGTCTTTTTATTGGTGAATTGAGTCTATTGATATTAAGGAATATTAATGACCACTAATTTTTATTTCTTCTTAGTTTAGGTGGTATCATGTGTGTATTTTCTTTTTTAGGTTTTTCTTCTATGGGATTATTGATTGTTTATGGATTCATGGGTATATCTGTGTTTTTTTGTTTGGAGTTTTCCTTCTAGTGTTTTCTGTATGGCTGAATAAGTGTCTAGATAATGTTTAAAAGCTTTCTTTGTTTTCTTTTTTGTTTGTTTGATTTTCATGAAATATATTGTTTATTCCACCTATGGTGATTAATAGTTTTGCTGAGCAGAGTAGTATGGGTTGGTAGCCATGCTCCTTTAGTGTCTGCATAATTTCTCTCCAGGACCTGCCTGCTTTCATTGTTTCCATTGAACAGTCTGGTGTTATTCTGATGGGTCTGCCTTTATAGATAACTTGGCCTTTTTTCTTTGCAGCTCTTAGTATTTTTTGTCATTGTTCTGTAGGTTTTGTGACATGATTATTATGTGGCAAGCAGACTTTTGGAGGTGTCCAAGAAAGCTGGAGTAGTTTACAAGCATGTGTACTGGAAGTCACTGGATTTTAGGTTTTTTAATTTTTGTTGTTTTTCAGCAATTTTTCTGATACTATGGATTCTTAGAATATGTATTTATAAGTGTTTCTGTAATATGCCTACATTAAAAAAGCTTTAATTCAATATATTTTGTAGGTTTTACTCTGAAAAGTTATTCCATTTATTACTGTCTTACATATTATATGTAAGTTTCTGATAAATTAATTACTAATAGCATCAAAAGCAAAAGATTGTGTCAGAACATTCTTGTAATGGCTTGCTATTTTTTTTTACTTATTTTCTCTTTGCTGTATCATAAGATGTTGTTTTCATCAAATTAACTATTCACCTAAAGCTTTCAATCACATCATACCTTTTAGTTTAAATTATCCAGACATCTATTGACTTATCAATATCATTACATAATAAAGAAGTAGAAAAGTATCTCATGCATGTATAGTATTTAGACTAACACCATTCTGGTGAAAAGATGTTTAACCTTTTCAAAAATACAACCTTGTAAAATGAGACATGTTCACAACAGGCTAACAAAAAAAATACCATAAGTTCAGGATATGCTTTTATGCAAAAAGCTTGAGAGCAGCCTCTCCAATCAGAAAAGACCCTGTCTTAAAGAAAAAAAGAAGTAAAAATAAAAAATGAACTTAAGTTACAGCTTATCAATAGAGTACTTGTGTAGTATGTGTCAGATATTTTGTACTAAAAACTGAAATGAATAATACAGTTGTTAATAATACACAATTCCATAAATAGTTACCCAAAAGTAAAGAAAAAATTTGTAAAATACTTTGCTCTGATGTCTGAGTCTATCCTACAACTATAGACCACACAGATTTATTTTCTACCACATCCATATTTTTTAAAATTTTTTACTAAGAATAAAGTCACATTTTCTCTCCATGTATATCTTTATTCAAAGTTCCTTCTCCCTCCTACCCCCTCACATCTATATTTTATACAGATTTATATAGAATAATTGCATGAAGGCTTAAAATATCAGTGGTCAGTGAGTAAGGTAAGGTCAACTTTGGGTGATTCTGTCCATAAGTAGCACAAAGAAACATATGAATTAGACCTTCATAATGAAGATGACAAAACAGCCAATTGGATAAATATTTTAAATGTGTAGACAATATAAATATTATTTCAATAACTTCAAAGAAATTATCAAGTCATTTTGAGGAAAATCACAGAGCCAATGAAATTATTAAAGACTATATAATTGATTTTAGGCATGCAAATATAACCATGACACTGACAAACATAGTATTATACAATAGCAGATAGAAAAGCACAAATGAGGCATTAGGACATTGACTATTTCTAGGAACATTTATATAATGTGGTTAGTTTCTCCATCTCCTCTTTCAGTTGGAGTATGCAAAACTGCAATAACTGATATGTTCAAATGAATCACACTGCAAATATATTTTGACAAGGTTTACAAATTAGTCATTTATAGGAAACCCAGGCTATCCTGCTGGCTGGTGTCTTTAGATGTAAGTTTTCTTCCTTCTAATCGAAAAAGAAATGATCTTATTACAATGTTGTTACAAGGTTGAAATAAAGACACAATTAATAACTAAGAGTGCTGGCATATGTAATTTGTCCCAGCACATAGGAGACAGAGATAAATGCATTTCTATGATTTTGGGACCAACAAGTTTACAGATTAAACTTCAAGTTAGGTAAAGGGTCTTAAAACAAACAAGCAAATGTATTAATAGAGCCCAGTTTAAAACACTGATTTTTGTTATTTAAAACAAAAACACCCCTGTTTGGTGATATATAGTTTGCAGCTTTGGTGTACTGGAGAAATGAATAGAATTACAAGTCTGGCTAACATCATATGCATTAAATCTTTATTTTAAATGTAAGGCTAAACTCTAATTCATGCATCTTTGGTTTGCTAAGAATCAGCAAAAAAGGATTTTCCTCAAAACTTTGACTGAAATATAACGATATTGAATATAATTGTAAAACTGCTTCATTGAAGTTTGAACTGTCACAGATGACTTAAGGTGCCTAAGAATATCTGATTATCCCATTTGCAAAGCAGCAGCATTATTGCTTTTATGATAAAATATTTATATAACAAAGAATTTATCATAACAACTAGTGAAAAAATATAAAATATTCATTTTATTTTCATTGTTCTCTTGCAAGCAAGAAGATTCATTGCAAAGAGAACATAAAAATATTTAAATAATAAGCTATATAATTTTTATTAAAATGAGTTTATATTGAAAATCCATGTTAATACTGTATTTCACCTTTAATAGCTTTTGAAACATTTCAATGAGAGTGGAAATTCCCTTTCAGTTATATTTTTAGTTGTTTTCAAATTTTTCACTGTTCTCATGACTTAAGTCCATGTCTGTGGCACCATGGCACATATCCACAATTTCATCATGATCAAAGTGAAGAAGAGTCCAGAAGGAGAGGCATGTACCTCATCATAATTTAGAGCAAGTATGTAAAGGTATAATTAACACCAGGAGAATGAGAAATTTCAAAATATTTCATCTAAGAAATGGAACCAATATAGTGCTTGAAGTCTTAGCTAGAGCAACAAGACTAAAAAAAAAAATGAGTCACATTGATAGTCAAAGTAACCATTTCTGCCGATACTTAAGAAATCCTGAGATTTCTTACAGGTTCAAAAGGTCACTCTATTATCATCATGGCAGGAAACATGGTGGCAACCATGATTCTTGAATAGTAGTTAAGACTTACACTCTGATTCACAAAGACCAATAGAGTCGGGGCCTGGTGTGGGCATTTGAAAACACAAAGCCCACCCTAAATGATATACTTCTTCTAACTATGCTTTTCCTTCTAATCTTTCTAATCCTACCAAAGAGTCCACTACTTAGTAACTAAACATTAAAACTATGAATCTAAGGGAAGTGATTCCATTCAATTACACAACTGATGAAGACCAGTTACTACTTACAGATCACACCTTGTGGAATATACTCAAATTGTGCAAAGAAAAATATAAATAGATTTTGTGGAGATTTAAACATTATTATAATAAAGCACATATGTGGTAATAAAACTGAATTGTGATCCTCACATGTGCTAAATTACTAACTCCTCTCTCTCCATGTACTTTGTAGGTTGTACTATGTGTTTTCTTGAAAACAGATGTAGCCAAGCATATGACTCTTGCCTTGCATATTGATATACTTTTCAGTGAGTCCTTTTGATTCTAGATTGGTTGGAGTGAAACATGATTGGTTGGCTATATGATACAGGAACGATGAGAAGAAACAGCACACAAAATGTCAAAAGAAGTGAAAAACAACAAAGTAATATTTGTGGTTTACAGTCCTTGATAATTGGTGGAAGCATATTTGTTGTAGTTCAGCTGTTATTAAAAAGAAGGAGACAGTATCTTTTCAGGTCACTCAAGTTAGATTTTATCTAAGTAAGTATAATTTTCCAGAAAGTACTAAAAATAATCCTAGATAGAAAAATATATAATAAAGACCCAGAAAAAAAATGAGAACATATTTTTATCACACTAATATTAAAATCTTTGAAACAAATTTTCAATAATCTTTCTCACTACAACTTATGTATGTGAGTGTCTTTTATTCATACTTTACATTCCAGAACAACTTTAGCATAGGGAATAAATAATCACAATAAAGAACAAAGTTGTCACATTAACCTTAGAAAGGAAGTCACTGCTTTGTAAAGATTGAGCCTTATGATTATTCCCATTCTGCTTGAGTTTTTCAAAGTAAACTCAGCTAGAAATTAAAATACATAACTAAAATAATATTATTTCTTTTCACTGGCAGGCTGACAAAGAATACTCTTTTGGAAGACTATTATTCAATTGATAATTCTTTGTAAGTGAGGAATATATAATGTGCCCAACATTTCTTCAGAATTTTGATAATGCTAAATGTGTTACTGTTAATAGTTGTGGATTTCAAAAGGAAATTTTTGTATCAAGATAAATCTTTTAGCATTGATACTTCTTCAAAAATAATTGAAATTAAGGCCTTCAAACTCAGAGAAATTTCACAAAAGTAATTTTTTCTTCCAGGTTTTGTTGTTGATTTCTCTCTTATGTTTTAGTAGTCAAAAGATGAGTATGTAGTTGGGATTTGGAAAACACTTCATGCCTATTCAACATAGCATGTAGATGCAGTAAAAAGTTATGTAAACAGGGATAGAGATACAGAAAAGCAAAATGCAACTGGGTTGTACATATATGGAGAGTTACAAAGATTTAGAAAACTATTTATGATCTATATGTATTTTGGTAAACATCTCTTACTACCATATAGTTGTCATTGAATTTCTCCAATGTTTTATTATTTAAAATTTATTTGCTTTCTTCTTTGGTTTGATTTTTGAGACAAATTTTTTCTGTGTAACAGTGCTGGCTTTCTTAGAACTGGCTATGTAGACGAGGCAGACCTCTAACTCACTGAGATCCATCTGCCTCTGCTTCCCAAGTGCTGGAATTAGAGGTGTTGCACAAATTCTGATTGTATTGAAAGAAACTCGGGCAAATGGATGGATTTGGAGAATACCCTCCTAAGCAAGAAACCCAGAAAGATAAACAGGGGATGTACTCACTCATTAGTGGACTCTAAACAAATAAACAAACAAACAAGAAGAAAGCGAAGCATGCCCAAGCTACAAACCACAACCACTGAACCGCTTGGGATCAGAAATACCTTGTACTGACTCCTTGGATCCCACTCCCCCTAGAGTAACACCTGACTCAGTCTTGGTGATGGGGGCAGAAAACTGGATCTGCCAGGAGTGGAGGCTGAACTAAGCAATTTTGGGACAGTGGGACCTTGGAACTGCCTGCTGCCTGCCCAGAGAAGGGATGGGGAGTTGTGAAGAAGAAAAATGACCTGATGTGGTGGGAGGGAGAAGGAACCTTGAATAAGGATATACAAGAATAGAAAGTGTGAATTCTTTGTTCATAATAATAAAATAAAAAATAAAAAAAGAAAGAAACTCGGAACCAGATATTGGAGAAAGCCTGAAATATCAGAGAGAGGAAACACCACAGTCAAATCTCACCCAGCTGTTTTCCAACTTCCTCATTTCTGGTTGCTTCTACTCTTCTGCTGTTTTTCCTAAGCCACCTTAAATACCCTTCTCACCAGCTGTATCCCATTCAGGTTTGGATTGAAGTTTGGAGCTATTCTATTTGGTAGTCAGCCTTGAACTCACAGAAACACAGAAAGTTCTGTCTGGAGTTATGGGATTAAGGGCATAGGCCACCACTTCCAGGCTTTCTCTGTGCTGGGATTAAAAGTGTGTACCCTGAAGCCCAGCTATTTGGTCTTATACTCATAGATCAAGAAATTCATGACCTATGTCTGTCTAGTTTTTGACAGTGTGTAGACTGATCTCTTGATATTTCAAGTTTCATTAAATATGTAACATATCACCATAGGCATGTACCACCATAGCCCACCTCTAATGTAACCTGCCATGTGGGTGCTTGGAATTGAATCTGGGTCCTCTGGAAGAGTACTCAGTACTCTTAACTCCTGAGCTGGCTCTCCAGCCCTATGTTCTTTATTCTTCAATCTCTCTGAAAATAGCTCTGAAGAGCACACTGAAACAAGAACAGTCCCTGGGGAAACAGGACAAAGAGCTAGGCCCTTCAAGGTTAGGCAACTGTCAATTAGCATGGGCAGTATGTAAAGCCTTGAGGGGTGGGATCAGACTGCTGTAAATGTGCTGGCTGGCATTTTGGAGCCCATTCCATGCAGAGGAGTGCCTAACCCAGGCTTGATATTGGGATGAGAAAATGAAACCTGCCTAGAGTGTATGCATCATGCTGAGATGACCCACCTTAGGATTTCCTGCTCTTTTGTGGGAGGGGATTTGTGGGATGTGGTGGAGGGACGCTAAAGCCAGTCTGGGAGAGATTGGGAATAGGGAAGGATAATTGAGCAGGGGGATACAAGGGAAAAAGAAACTTTTTTAAATTAAAAAAATAATTGAAAAAACTTTAGGCCACTCAACATAAACCTAAACAATATGCTCAATAAAAAGCAATTCATAAAAGAAAAAAGGAGAAATGTGGTTTCTGTACTTTCCATAAATTATCCGTTATGTTAGAATAGTAACTGGGCCTCTAGAATTATAGTAATGTTTCAGCAATAGAGTCAGTCATAGTACTCAAAAGTTTAGTCCAGATTTTGGTTTAAAATTTAATTATATATATTAAATATATATGTAATTGTATATTAAATATGTATTGTATATTAAATATATAATTTAATATATATTAATTAATAATATAATATATATGTAATTGTATATTAAATATATAATTTAATATTTATTAATAAATAATATAATATATATTTAATATATTATGTTATATATATATATGAGATCTTTGTATTGGTATGTCTTTTCTTGATTAAACTTTTTCTCTTTTTAATGACCATACCACATTTCCAAATGTAGCTACAAAAATATATCAGAAAATTAAAGGTTTTTTTTCCTTTTTTTACCTTTTTCTGTATCTCTAACTTTCTCCTTTCATTTGTGATATGCTCTTTGACCTCTCCAAATTGTTTTCACAAATAAATCTTGATCTGTCCATATTCATTCCAACTCAAGGTCTCTTTATTCTTTGTTCTCAAATCCACATGATTTTTCCATATGGAAGACATAGTATGGTGTTATAATTTATATTTAATGAAATCAGCCTTGACTATCAGAGAATAGAATCATGCACAGTCAAGTCAGGAGGGTCATAGAGTGGTGACCTTTTCTTTAATCCCATAATAACAGAGACAGAGAACTTTCTGTATTTCTGTGAGTTCAAGACCTAATTACAAGCAGTAGTAGCTGAAATCTTTAATCCTAACTCTAGGATTATGATGTAGAGTTGAACCCAGTAGTGAAACAACAGGGTGAAGAAAATATATAAGGCAGGTATAAGCAGACATTGAGGTATTCTGTAAAATCGATGAGTCAGGCTGAGAACTTTTTTTTTCATAGTTCTGAAATGAATTTATTAAAGTTCTTTTGTTTTTTTTATGAATATTATGAATAAAGAAGTCACATTTTCTATCCTTGTATATCCTTATTCAAGGTCCCTTCCCCTTCCCACCACATCAGGTCATTTTATCTTCTCCACATCTCCCCAACCCCAACATGGGCAGGAGGTCCCAAGGTCCCATGGTCCCAAAATTGATTAGTTCAGCCTCCACTCCTGGCAAATCCAGTTTTCTCCCCGCAACATCAAGACTAAGTCAGGTGTTCCTCTTGGGGAAAGTGGAATCCAAGGAGTCAGTCCAAGGTGTTTCTGATCCCAAGCTGTTCAGTGGTTGTGGTTTGCAGCTTGGGCATGCTTTGCTTTTTTCTTGTTTGTTTGTTTATTTGTTTAGAGTCCACTAATGAGTGACAGCATCCCCTGCTTATCTTTCTGGGTTTGTGATACCTCACTCAGGGGGATATTCTCCAAAGTCATCTAAAAGCTATCCTTAAAAGGCTGAGAACTTTTAAGGATAGCTTTTACCCATTATAAAAAACATATTATTTTATTAATACCTGGATATTTTGATCTTGATTGTGAGTAATATTTAGCTATAAATGAATTATTTCTATGTTTTAAAATAAACTTATTAATGTGTCACAAACTTTTTAAATACAAAACCTTTAAGTTTTAGCAATATATCTGGGTTATAATTATACCTCCCTTAGATGACCCAAAGCTAGATCTTAACCGTGTATTGTACTATACAAAATGGTTATTTTTTCTAATATAACTTTGGCAATTTAGAGTTAGCTTCTTTTTCTATGTATTCATGTTATTTGTCTATCCATTCTGAACTGGTATTGACAATTGCCTACTTATTCAATTATATTGCCTTACATTCCTTTTATTTTTTCTATTGTTTTTATTATTTCAAAGTGGTTTTCTTTTTCCAGATTAGACTTTCATTGAGCAAGTCATTAAGTATTCCTGTCATCCATTTGCCAGAAAGAGCCTCTGTCTTCACAAATACCACCTTTATCATTCTCTGAGTATCTTTATTGATCCAAATTAGACTGAGATGTGTAGGCTTCATTTCCAATGACAAAAACCCAATCCTTTGAGAGAATAAGAATACTTTCCATTTTAATACATAGTTCCTCATTATGGATTCCTTTGAGAAACTTCTCTTTAACAGAGTACATTTCACAAGTTCACCTCTGCAGAAGGTAAATTTTTCAATAGTGCATTAAAACAAATATCTAAACTGCAGTTTTAAAATACTTTCAACTTTGAAGTAAGTTAAAATAGAAAAATATGCTATTATGCTAGAGATGTAAAAATGATATAGTAGAGTATGTATCACTTATCATGATTTTCAATATATAATATGTAGAGTTCTGAAAACTCAATTTGATTATAGTCATATAACACTTCTGAATCTTAGTATTTTTATTTCACTTGTACTCAAATTATATTTGGCTTGTGAGAGGAGGAAGTGTGATATAGATATTCCATTCACAGATAAGCATTCTATTGTCTATTATTGCCTGCAACATGACCAGGTACATGTCTCTGTGCTAAGAATCACTTATTGCAGTAAGAAGCTTCTCTAATTAAAACTGAGAACTTCACTAATCCATGGGTATAATATTAAGTCATTATAAATCATTTTAATATAATGTTCATTTCTGAGTATAATAGTAGTAAGTTATCCCCTAGGACCTATGGCCTGCTTTGCCACAGATTTTGGCCCTGATAATAATGCCAGGTATGGGTTTTATCATGTAGCACTGATCTTAAATTCAATCAGAGAATGGTTAGTTACTCTCATGACATTCTATTATTGCCCTAGTTGGCATGTCTAGACAGACCCATGGTTATGATACTTTCCAAGGTTTAGAGCTGAATAAGACTGATGATAACTTTCTTCTCCAGCAGCATGCACAGCATTTCTCAGCACAATGTAAGCTAGATGGTTGTGATGAGCTTCTAGATAATTACCAGCTTGATTTCTCCATTTCCTGAAATTCAAATACAGCTTTCTTTCACAATACAACCTTCTTATAAAATCTGGAGTGTAACCCAGACCAAAGACAGAAGCTTGTAGTGTTTGAAGGTTTATGAGAGTTCACTGAACAGCAACACCAAAAGTAAACCTTTCCTGACACTGGGTTGTTTAAAAATTATTTTTTTCTATCATTTTTTGCAATTATAATAAATTACATTATTTTTATAATACCATATAATACCCTTTAATCTCTTTCAATTTCAAAGCCTATATAACATTGTTGTTATGCACACACCACACTCATATTTATATATTTCTTAATAAGCAAGCAAATATTTCTAAATAGCTGCTAAGCAAATATCTTATGAAAGTACAATTGTATGACTGATCATTAAGTATTGAACAATCAATTGGTGGCTTATTACCTGGGAAAATTATTGACATTCTCAGCATTCCTTAGTTGCTTGTTCTTTGTGAAGGGTTGAAGACTTCTACGCTCTCACCTATCCACTTAAGCATACCTATTGTTGTCTGTTTCCATCTCATATAAATATAGTATGCCTAAATAAAGTACTCAGAAATAAGTAAAACACAATAAATAAATCCTGACTTGTTAAAAAATACTTTCAAACAAATTTCAAGATACAATACAAAGATTATAAGTTGTTACCACTGTCAACTGGGTTTCTTTTTTTTTTTAACTCGTTAGTTTTTTAATTTATTTTGTATTTATCAAGAAAAACAGTAAAACAAACTTAAAGGGCTGACAAGTTAACAATAACTATAAAGAAGATAAAAATCATAAGCATGACTTATCAAGGGTGATAATGCAAATAAGATTGCTACACATATATTTACTTTGTGTGCAGCTTTCCCTCTGAAATTTATTTTCCATCCCTGTATATCCTTATTCAAGGTCCCTTCCCCCTACCCCACATCAGGTCATTTTTCTTCTGTACAACTCCCCATCCCCTCCCTGGGCAGGAAGCAGACAGTCCTATGGTCCCACTAACCCAATAATGCTTGGATCAGTCTCCAATCCTGGCAAATTCAGTTTTGTGGCCCCTCCCTCTAGAGTGAGTCAGGTGTTTCTATAGTTGGAGTGGGATCCGAAGGTTCAGCCCAGGGTGTCTCTGATCCCAAACTGTTCAGTGGTTGTGGTTTGCAGCTTGGGCAAGCTTGCCTTTTTTCCTTGTTTGTTTGTTTAGAGACCACTAATGAGTGAGTACATCCACTGCTTATCTTTCTGAGATTGAGATACCTCCCTCAGGAGGATATTCTCCAAATCCATCCATTTGCCTGCGAATTTTAGGATATCATTTTTTTCTTACTGCTGAGTAGTATTCCATTGTGTAGATGTACCACAGTTTGTTAATCCATTCTTCAGTTGAGGGACATCTAGGTTGTTTCCAGGTTCTTGCTATTACAAATAATGCTGCTATGAACATAGTTGAGCTAATA
>PVIH01028993.1:7500-14349 GCA_004025045.1 Sigmodon hispidus | reverse complement strand
CTCATTTTGTGCCTTTTTTATTGCTTCTATTTCAGCTTTTAGTTCCTGGCATGTTTCTTTCATAGATTTGTTCATCTCTTCCAATTTTTTGTTTGTATTTTCTTCTATTTCTTTAAGGCTTTTTTTCATATCTTCTTTTAGAGCTTCGATGATCATCAAAAAGGAATTTTTGGTGTTGCTTCCTTCTGTTTCCTCTTCAATGCTCAGTTCAGGTCTTGTATTTGTAAGATCGCCACTCTCTTCTGGAGTTACCATGTTGTCCTTTGTATTATTATGTAATTTCTCGCAGTGACGTTTGCCCATGGCTTCAGTGGTTCACGATTAGATGGGTCCTGGTCAGTTGTGGCACTTGGGTTTGTGCTCCTCCTGTCACCTCTTTGGTCAGGGTTTGATTCTGTCTTTCAGAGACCCCTGCAGTTGTTGGTTCGCTCAGTTCGAGTTCGTGGCGGGGAGCCTTGCAGATTCCCTCAGCAGGAGCAGTGGGTGTGGTCAGGGGCACAGTTTACCTGCCCCTGCTCCAGAGTGCGCTGGGACTCTGCAGAGAGCACTTTTTCCCGGGAGCGAAACCGGAAGCAATGGCCCAGGTTCAATTCTAAGCACACACGGCAGCTTACAACTAACTGTAATTCCAGTTCCAGGGACCCATAAACCCATGGCAAAACACCATTGTACATAAAAAATAAGTTAATTAATTAAAAAAAAACACAACAAAAAGCATGGGTACTTTGTGGCCCAGTGGCTCCCGGTTTAGACTTCACTTACATGTGCACATGTGTTCTGGCAAGAAAGTAGTATAACACTGAGGATGTGGAAGTGACATGTAAGTGGCCATTGACAAGGCTGTCTGATAGCATATCCAGGTAATGGGGTGAGCGGAAGCTATTCAAAAAGAGAAAGAAGATTAGGGACTGGAGAGATGATTCAGTGGTTAAGAGCACTGGTTGCTCTTGACTCAAGTTCAGTTCCCAGAGCCCACATGGTGGCTCACAACCATCCATAATTCTAGTTACAAGGAATCTGACATGATCTTCTGATGCCTCTCTGTGAGCATCAGACATATATGTGGTGCACAGACATACATGCAGGCAAAGTATCACACATAGAAAATCAAATAAATCAATCTAAAAAGAAGGAAGAGGGAACTAGGCATGTTGGGGTGCATTTCAGCACTTGGGAGGCTGAGGCAGGAGAATGGGGAGGTTGAGGCCAGCCCCAAACTACATAACAAGACCCTTTCTTTCTTTTTTTTTTTTAACTTTTATTTATTTATTTGCCTTGGTGTTTACCTTGCACTGGGAACCGGAACTACAGACAGTTGTGAGCTGCCATGTGGGTGCTGGGAATTGAACCCGGGTCCTCTGGAAGAGCAGATGGCGCTCTTAACCGCTGAGCCATCTCTCCAGCCCCGAAGTCAGTGCTCTTAACCGCTGTGCCATCTCTCCAGTCCCAACAAGATCTTTTCTAAGACAAAAGCGCTCTCTATGTAAATATGAGGACCTGAGTTTGCATTCGCCAGCATACATATAATAAACCAGGCATAGCACTGAGTCCCAATAATTTCAGGGCTGGGAAGCTGAGGCTTGGGGGAGGCCTGGGGCTCACTGGCCAGGCAGTATCACCGAACCAATAAGCTCCAAGTTTAGCAAGAGACACTGTCTCAAAAATGAAGGTGGAGTGCAATAAAGGAAGACTTCAATCTCTGGCCTCCACATGCATGTCCACACACACACACACACACACACATACACACACACACACACACACACACACACACACACACACACACACACACACACACGGCAAGAATAGATATGCTTGATATGACAAGATACCAGTTTGTAGAAAACTAAAGCAAACACATACAAACCAGAAGAGAAGATGGGAGCACTTCATATACTTAAGAGTTTTCTGGAGTTACTCGGAAAGTCCCCCTCCTGTTGCCCCTGGGAAATGGGCTGGGTTTCCTCCCCCCAGGGGAACCCTCTCCCTTTTTTGTGGCTCCAACTCTGAGCTCTATAAACAAGGACAGATGGACTCACACTGGGAATTGGGAGGCCGGCTGTGTGACAGTTACTAATCGCTCCTTCTCTGGGCCTCTTTCTTCTTTCCTATAAAATGAAGAAGCCGGGATGTTCAGTAAATAGATATTAGGTACCTGCTATGTGCAAGGGACCAGAGAGTCCTCTCTGGGTTTTCTTGATTTCTCTTCCTCTTTAACATTTGCAGAGGAGACTGGAAAGGACCCTTGGGGCTTTTAAAAAATGCTTACTGCGTTCTCAAGGACGCAGGCTCCAGCACAGCCATGGGAGGGCTCCCAGGCAAGGCTCTCTAGGCAGATGAAGCCCCACAACAAAGGCCGCCATGGCACATGCAGGAAGCCTGTCTGTCTTTAACAAAGCATTGCCCGTGCACACCAGTAATTGCCTTGTTACGGCCATCGGTGTCATCGTTCATCGGCAGGTCCCCAGAAGGGCCCAGGGGAACAGTTCTGCCTCTGCTAAACCAATATTCCCCACAACAGCCCCCTGCAGCCCTCCCCCTGCAGTTCCCGGTAGAATGAATCCTCTGCTGCTCTTTGCTGAATGATCATGAAGTCATGATTAAACCTGAGATTTATAGCTTGCTTGGGCTTGAGGAAGCAAGCTGCTCCGATTGCTAAGGCATGCCCCTCTTGGCTACTGGGGACAAGGCAGGAGGAAAGTGTGGTCCTCAAGCCAAGGGAAGCCTGCTGGGGCAGTTACAATGTGTGCATTAGCCAAAGTGCAGTTGGTGCCACTGTTTCTACCATCGTGGTGGAGGGTGAGAGCAGAGCCTTGCACACACCTATCCTTGGACACACCTTGTGAAAGATACAGGTTTTCGTCTAACCTAGAATTCTGTCCCTCCTCACATGTCCTATGTGCAAACATCTCTTGGCAGCTCTCCGAGCACCACCTAGACCTGTGGATCCTGAACATCATGAGAGATTACTGTAGTCAGAAGCAAAGATTGCTATGACCACATGCTGTACTCTTGCCCCTGTCACAATATCCCGGACACTGGGCCAAGGGTTTCATGTTAGTGAGTGTTCATATTATTTAATACATCCACATTTTTAGGTAGGAAATTTCAAAATATAAAATTGACCCATATATGTGCATGCATGCCTGTTCATGTAAGGGGTATGTACATGTATACACACAGAGGATAGGGATCAATGGACAACCTCTGGGAAGGAGTTAATTCCTCAAGCACCATCCACCTTTTGTTTGTTTTTTGAGGCAGGGTGTCTCATGGCTGGAGCTTGCTAAACAGGCTGGGTCAGCCAGCTAGTGAGTCCCTGTGGCTACCGGTCTTGACCTCCACCTCCGTAGCACTGGGAGTAATGTGCACACTCCACCACAATCAAGGATTTTTCTTTTCATGGATTCCAGGAATCAAACTCAAGTCCCTAGGGTTGCAAGTCAAACACTTTCCTGATTGATCCATCTCCCCTGCCTCAAAACTAACCTTTCCAAATGTCCTTGTCAGTGGCAGTTAGGACATTCACAGCTTGGCACAATGGTTACGTCTCTATAATGCCAACACTGCTTTCTTTAGTTTATCATCCTCGAGGGATGTCCTGTACCCATTAAGCAGCCACCCATTCCCCTGAGGCCCAGAAACCACCCATCTATTTTCAGCATGGATTTAAATGACATCATCTCGAACATGGCTGTCTTGTGTTCTTGCTTTTGTTGAGACGTCTCTCAGGCTCACTCTTGCTGTGGTGTGGATCTCTGCCCCAGGCCTTTCCAGTGCTGAATTCTATTCCTTAGTGTGGATGGGTCACGCTGTGTGTCCAGTCTAGCACATGAACATCCAGTCATTTTGGGATAGTCACTCATATTATCTCCAGTCCAAGGAGGTTTTGGATAATCACATCATTTCCCCCAGGTCCCAGGACCATACCAGGTAGAGGAAGCAGATGTGGTCAGGAAGCCTGACTACTGTGTTGTCAGGGACTGGGGCAGGAGCTGACGTCACAGCTAAGTAGGGGACCAGAGCATGAAAGGGGCGCAGGGCTTTTCTGCCACATTCAACTGGTACAGTCAGAGATCCTGTGACTCCTGTGGGTGGGTGGTGAACCGCTCTGGCAGATGAAGCCCACTCAGGGTAGACTTCAGAAGGCCTGGAAAGTCAGGAGGTTCTTGACAGGTTTTACAAGTATAAACAAAGTATAAACACTTGCACACTCTCATACACACATACAGAGTCTCACATATGTACATATGCACACACATACCCATGCAAGCACACAGACACACACACTCAACCTATCCCTTTGGCTGGATTAGACAGACACACAGGAATAAATTAGGCGACACTGGGCTGTAAATTGAGCAACCACAGGGACAGGAAGGCACATTTACACTATCTGCTAATTTTTGCTCTGGGGAGGTTTCCTTCCCAGGTCTGGTCTGGTTATCAAGTCTGCTCAAATTGTCACCCCTGGCTGGACTCAGGAGACAGTGTGGCTTCAAAGGGCTCAGCTCTTTCATCATTTTCCTCTTTCCTTCATCTTCTATACACACCTCCGTTTTCCTGTGATGACTGAGAGAGACTGGCTGCAAAGCTAACAAAAACACTGCACAGAGACTGGCCTGAGTGAGTCTGTGCCCTTAGCTGCCCCCAGTCAGCTTTCAAGTACTCAGTCAGTACTCCTGTGTGGTCACCCCTTGAGACAGAGCGAAGGACATGCCCTCCTGGAAAATACTCTTGCTAAGCAGAGATCATTGTTGGGCTGGAAGGCGGCTCAGTGGTTAAGAGCATTTGCTGATCTTCCAGAAGACTAGAGTTCAATTCCCAGCACCCACATGAGGTGTTTACAACTGCCTGTCACACCAGCTTCTAGAACTCCAGTGCTCTCTTCTGGAGTGTATGGGCACCTGTTCTCACGCATGCACATACATACTACCCCCAACACACACTTGCACACACAAAAACATAAATAAATTTTAAAGATTTAAATCAAAGAGATCATTATTAAGATTGGAAGAGCTGGGGCTAGAGAGATGGCTCAGCGGTTGCGAGCACTGACTGTTCTTCCAGAGGACCTGAGTTCCATTCCCAGCATCCACATGGCAGCTCACAACTGTCTGTAATTCCAAGATCTGACACCCTTACACAGTTATACATGCAGGCAAAACTCCAATTCACATAAAATAAGTATTTAAAAAAAAAAAAGATTGGGAGAGCTGGGAAGACCGCTGAAATTGCTGGTGGTGTGACTAGGAAGTGGGGAGAGAGGTGCTGAGCCTCCCTCCACCCTGAAAAGGAGACACAGCTAGAGAGGTAGATGGAAGGGAACCCAACCTATCTCTGCAACTGTCCAAAGCACTTTCAAGTGACTCCATCCCCCTGGGCCATGTCCTTGAGGCCACGAGTGGCTCCTATGTGAGGGAACCTTCTGTGCTCTCTGATTTAGGGCCTGATGGCGTTTTCATGACCTCACCCTAGCTGTCACAGACAAGAGGTCATGGTGCTGCCTTGCGTCGGGCAGAGACTCATCTCAAGCTCCTCTGCTGTTCT
The DNA here is from genome assembly GCA_004025045.1 of Sigmodon hispidus. Lineage (NCBI taxonomy): Eukaryota > Metazoa > Chordata > Mammalia > Rodentia > Cricetidae > Sigmodon > Sigmodon hispidus. Next base: position 8,799 of record PVIH01028993.1, on the reverse strand, counting down.
GAGCTACAGAGAAAATGGGACCATAAACCACGAGGAGAGAAGGCACGGGGTCTTTGGAAAGGAACGACACTGCTGTGAGGCATCTGTGTCTTTGAGAGGCAGCCCTGTGGTCTGGGATGCCAGATTAATTGGGTCCACCTTGAAGGCACAGGCAGGCACCAGGAATGTAGGAGCTAGTTTTTATCCAAAGAGGCATGTGCACACACACACACACACACACACACACACACACACCACATACATTACGCACACGCACAAACACAGATACATAACACCCACCACACAGATAAACGCTACACACCAACGATATACACATACAGACACAGACACATACACACAGACACACACACACACACACACACACACACACACCACACACACACATTTCTAGGTGCTCTCCCGGTGATGCCTTCCCTTCCTTTCCTCTTTGCATCCTGGAGAAGCCATCAGGAGCAGTTTGTTTTCAACTGCTGGAGGAGACTTGAAATATGACGAAGGTGGCGCATGGAACGCTCCCTCAGGCCCTGCCCCAATGGCATGCGCACAGACATAAAAAGCAAACACCATCAGTAACCTGTCGCCGGAACCCGGCAACGAGGCGGGAGTTTTCTCCCTGCCGGGGCTGTTAGCGGCAATGTATCTCTCCCAGCACTAAGCACCATCTTTCCCAAGGCTGCATTATCGTGATTTATAAACCCCATTTCTGGGGAAAACGAATAGATCAAAGTGAGGAGAAAAGAAAAGGCGACATGAGCAGCTGGAAGAAGATATTGAGGCATGAAACAAAAACACAAATGAAAAACCAGGCAGTGACACGATCCAGCCGTTCTGTGCCGCACTTTTATCAGAAAGATATCATAGCAGAATTTCAATTTTAATCTTTTTTTCTTTTCTTTCTACCTTCATAAGATGGGGCCTTTTGTCAGTCACTGGGGTTTGGTATAGGCTCAGGAGCATGTGTAGAAATGGGCTGTCAAGAGCCCACTGCTCAACATGGGATGGAGGATTCTGCCAGGAGTATGCACCTACCTTAGCATCATCTTCCTCACTTATCAGGAAGGAGCTGGTCCCTGTAATAAGCTTAATCAGCTCCCAAATGCATTAGCCCATAGTTGCTTTCACAGTGGGGTGTAGGATAGGGTCTTTGTAAGGATCTGCCTGGGACCTGTGTAAAATCTGTGGCTAGATCAGTGGTCATCTCCCACTGCTTGCTCGTTGACCACTCACTGATAGGTGGGTGGAGCTCATAGGACCTGGGAAGAAGGCTCAGGCTATAAAGTACCTGAACTCAAAATTCAA
>PVIH01028993.1:0-2500 GCA_004025045.1 Sigmodon hispidus | reverse complement strand
ACATACAGACATGCACACATACAAGCAAATGCACACATATATAATATAAACCGCATATATACATGCACACCATCACATACATATATACGTATATGTACACATTAACACATACAAACACATACACGTTTGCATACACACGCCCCTCACAGTGCAGAAACTATGACTCCCTCTGAAAGGCACAGGCCTTCTCTCTCCAGCCTGACTGTTAAAGCCTTCAGCTTGCAAAAGCACCGTTCTGGAAGAGCCACTTATGGTTCACAGGCACACAGAACCCTGATCTCTGCACTGACAGGCTCTAAGCTGGATTCTCCCCTCTCTGTTGTCCTTGGCTGCTTGAGCCAAATCCTGCCATTTACCCTCCGCTCTCTCCCCAACAGCCCTGCCCAGCCAGGCTACTGAAGCCCTCCTGTAGTATAGTATTACAAATGAGACTTAGAGTTAAATATTTTCTAGTTTTGCTTTTGGTTGGTTTTGTTAGTTGGTTTTTTTTTTTTTTTAGTTGTTTTTGTTTTTTGGGATTTTTATAAATCTTTATATACCTTATTTTATTCAGATTAGGATTAAAGGTGTGTAACCTTGAACTCACAGAAACAGAAGAAATTCTGTCTCTGGAGTTGTAGGATCAAGGGTAGAGGTCACCACACTCGCTCTCCCTGTGCTGGGATCAAAGGTGTGTGTGACTGACTCAGCTGTTTATCTTTGTATTTAAGGTTTAAGAATTTCCTGAGCTAGAATTTGACTGTGTGCTCTCTCCTTATATTCAGGTTTTATTAAATATGTAACATATATCCACACTCCCCCCCATTCTCTACCTCCCTCCAATCAGGATCACTCTGCAGCCACTTGCAGACTGTCACATCAGCTCATTTCACACCCCCACTTAGCCCTTTTAGAAGCATCCACAATCTAGAGTCTTAAACAAGATTTCCAAGCAGGTGTGTATGGTGTGTTGGGCACGGCCATGGGCTGCCAGACCATTAGAGCTCACTGCCTGCTCCTCTACTCCCTCATTATCTGTGTGCTTATCTGTTACTGATCCATGCCTCAGCTTTTCTGTCTCTAAAAGGAAGTAACAGGAGAACCTTGCTACAGCAGCTTGGTGTGGGTTCCGGCTGTTCTCAATGTTTTTATTACTCATGGTTCTCGCCTCATCTCCAACCCAATTGCAGCACACTTGTACTTTTCACACAGGCTGAGCATTCTACCTGTCCATGCCACCCCAGTATCCTTCCCCTCACGTTTGCCTACCAAACTCTTAGTCACCCTTCAAAACAGAAGTCAAGCCCTATAGTTAGAAGGGCTGATGGTTACAATGAGAAGATGAAGCACCCCGAACTCCCCCACACTGTAGGTGGGAGCAGCCATTTTGGAAAATAGTTAAGACAGAACTGTGTGGAGGTAAGCTAACAGTTATCATGTGACCTAGGACTCCCCTCTGCCCACCAATGTCTATGTGGAAAATCTTCAAGGCATCGTTTATAACTGCCCCAGTGGGAGCAAGCCAGACCCACTGTCTGGGCGAATGAAAAAGCAAACTGTAGTATGTCCACACAAAGACAACTATTAGCAATAAAAAAATAAAGTACTAATAACATCAAATGCCCATGGAAGGACGCCAAACGTAAGACTGTACATGCATTGTCTCCATCTACAGAAGGTTCTGGAAGAGACAAAGCTGTGGGGACAACAAGTGATTGTATACATCTGATATGGTGACATGGGCTTCCAGAATTACCCAAATTAAGCAAACCATATCACCATACCCTCCCTTGTGGCTGGGCTTTCTCTCTATCCCTCCCTCCCTCCCTTCTTTTCCTTTCTTCCTCTCTCTCTCTCTCTCTCCCTCTCCCTTCCCACCCCCTTCTCTCTCTCTGAAAATGATGCCTCTAATCAAGAGGGAGACATTTGGAATGCACCCTCAGACTGGATCTTAGGAGTCCTTTTGTTCTGATTCTCTTCCAGGTAGCACCACCCTTGTCACACCTCCGTGGCAGGACTTTACCTACAATTTTCCCATGTCATGTGTGAGGGGCTTGGGTGACTGTGTGGTGGCTCTAGAGGCAGGCCCTCAGCTCTCTGTGGTATCAGTGGACTTTACTGGCAGGGCACTGAGTATGCTCCTCGTTTCCTCCTTAGAGCCACCCCAGGGTATGTGACTTACTGCCCCAGCTCTGTATAGTCAGAGCGAGTAATGGCGAGAGAGCCCTGCCTTGAAAGCACAAGGCTCTGCATACATCTCGGGACTCGAAGCCTGGAGGCAAAGGACACCTGTCAGCATCAGACAGCTAAGAGAGGAACTGTGCTGCAAAGACAAATGTGCCAGTCTAAATGACAGCTGAAGACCGTCCTGACCTAAAGGACTACGGGAGCGCTCCCTCCCTCTTCCTTCATCCAAGGCCACAACCCTTCCCAGGATTACACGTAAAGATGTGCGGCATACATGTGCTGTGTGTGTACATGTGCTGTGTGTGTACCTGTGCTGTGTGTGTACATGTGCTGT
>PVIH01028992.1:0-14350 GCA_004025045.1 Sigmodon hispidus | reverse complement strand
AGGGATGGAAAAAAAAAAAATTCAGAGGGAAAGATGAACACAAAGAAAATATAGGTGTAGCAATCTTATTTGTATGTCTACCCTTGATAAGCCATGCTTATCATTCTTATCCTCTATATAGTTATTGTTAACTCTTCCACATTTTAAATTCTTTTTACTGTGTTTTTTTTTAAATAAATACAAAATAAAGGAAAAAAAATATGCTCTGGTGGTGTTTATGTCTTAAGGAGACATTATTGGTCAAATCTAGGCTCTTGGTCCAATCATAGCTGATGAATTTTGTGTTTCAGGGAGCTGCTCTTGGTCCACTAGGAGCTGGCAAAATCTGTGTCTCAAAGAGATGCTGAAGTCTCAGTGTGATAATGGGTACAGGACTTGTATATTGTAGGGTCCAATTGGGGTATTAGTGGCATTGTCTGTTAGCAAGGGTCTTCCCTGTTTGGCTGAAACTTGGGAAGCAATGGTGGTAATAGGGTGGTATGGGTTGTGCCCCTGTGCCGCGGTTCTAGAGACTGGGTTTTCAGCTGGGATTGGAGAAGTGCCACTCACCTCTTGGTATAATGTCTCAGCTAGCTGCCTGGTCTTTGATTTTATAATAAATCTAGTTAAGCATAAATCAGAGAGTTCTGCCTTGACTCCCTTCAGTGCTATACCATGTTCCAGACCATAAAGAAAATTGACCATTTATTCTCTCCTAAAGTGCTATTGCTTTATCACAACAGGAGAAAAACACAGAACAGATTATAGGGAAGGGAAGAAGACACATCATTTTGAATCAGTGTTCATTGTATTTAATAGCAGACCCTTCAATAATCTGGATAAAGAGAAGGAAAACTTTAGACATTAGAAATGGGTCAGAAAGTGCATGTGAAACTCCTACATTAGTGTTCTCTCCTTTGGCTCTTGAGAGAAATGTTTTAGAACTTTCCTTTAAAATTTTCTAATGAGGATGCTTCTGGACACACTATTTTAACTTTAGTCAGAGGCTTCTCAAGAATTATTTGAAGTCTTGCCTAGACATAACTTACATACATTAAATGGAATTAGGAGTTCAGAAAAGCACAGTGAACCAGATGACAGGCCCTTTGCTGAGGGTATCAGAGTAGTTCACAGTTGATATATTGACCATTTCTGCTTTAGTCCTAGGCATGAGATTGTACTTCTCCCAGTGATATCCAGGGGGTGATATTAAGACACAATGCAGCAATCAAATTTTTTCCTTGCAATGATCTTGCTAAGTAGATTTATTTCCATGCCAGTTTCAGGATCCTGCTCTGATTTACTGCTATTTCATGTGTCTGAGAACATCTTTATGCACAAGAAACTTGAAATTCCCCTCACTGCTGGCATCTCTCATAGGAGAAGATAAAATTGCTACCAGGGAATCATCTAGACCCAGAAAGATCAGAGAGCATGTGGGCTCACCCAGTATATCGCTCAGCCAACACATAATGCTGAAGGTTGCCTTGAAGCAATCCATAGATAGAGGAAGCCCATAGTCCTTTTCAGGACACACAGGTCACCCCTATCCCAACACTGAGGACATGAAACTCCTCATATAATGGCTCCTGGGATCTTGGATCAGAAATTTGACTGGTGACATTAGTGATACAGGATTGATCTTCATCCCCAGTCATCACTCAGGTGGTCACTTTCCATCCCTCAGAGGTTGTTCCCTTCCTGCTGGAGTCAATCCCACCTTCACATAGCACTGAGGATGCAGGTCAGATTGGATGCTCAGTTGGGTCTCTGTGTCACAAGGACACATAGGCAAGATGGAGGTTCCTTCTTGTGTGCTGATAGATTCAAGGCCAGGACACAGCAGATGTCAGGTGTAGGATGAGAAATTTTCCTCTGAGGGCATTTTCCTTATCAGCTTGTTGCTCAATGTGTTGCTTGGAGGGGAAAGATAAAGAGAAAAAAGTTGAGAGGAATGTGGGGCAGCACTGAGAGTGTAGGGGATAGAGCAGCACCTTGGATGCAGACCCAACAACCAACAGCATGTTGGATTCTGGGAAGTGCTCCTGCTCGGGTGGATACTCAAATCAGAGTGAGGAAGCACAGCAGAGACTGGGGGCTGTGTTGGAGCTGAATCTCTTCTCATCAGAGGGGTCAGTCCAGTAAGAAGAGAAATGGTGGTATCCTCTGTGATTCCCTGCAAGGAATGTACCTCCTGGCAGGGGCTTTTGCTCACAGGTAAATACATGCACTTTCTGACTCTGTGTGTGTGTGTGTGTGTGTGTGTGTGTGTGTGTGTGTGTGTAAACTCAGAATCAGGCTGGAGTCTCTTAAAGAAGATGGGATCTTGAGAAGAATTCCTGTTGTAGTCATGGGGCAGATGGTACAGTTCAGGACAGAGGGTCAGAATTTTAAAGTTCTCTAAGGTTAGAAATTGATGAAGGGAAAAGAAAATCCCCAATCTGTGGTGATATATTGTGTATTCAATAAAATTAGCCTGGAATATTAGAGGACAATGTCATTTTCCTAGCCTTTTGTTTCTTTGTTTTTGCGTTTTTTTCAAAGTAGGATATTCTGTTTAACAGCCCTGGCTGCTTGAATCTGCTTTATAAATAAGGCTGGCCTTGGACTCACAGAGATCCTCCTGTCTCTGACTCCCAAGTGCTGGGATTAGTGTCTAGTGCTATCACTGCCTGGCTGTTAGACCTTGAACTCACAGAGATCCAGATGGATCCAGATGGGTCTCTGTCTCCTGAGTGGTGGGTTTAAAGGCATGGGTTACCACTTCCTGACCTTTATGGCTTGGCTGTGGGTGATTTTGTCCTCTGATATTCCAGAAAAGTTTTATTAAATATACAATATATCATCCCACCAACTGCTTCCCTTCCCAAGTGTTTTTTATTGGCTGCCATCTTCTGAATACTGATTTCCCCAATCATGACAAGGTGAATCCAAGTAGAAAGCTGCAGGCATGGGCCATTGTGATGGCTCAGGGTTTAGAGACATGACAACCTGAATTCAGTTCTCAGCTCCCATGAGGTAGATGGAAAGAACGGAATCCTGTTGGCTTGCGTTTTCCCTCCACACAGATGCTCTGGCATACCTCTGCACACTCACACACTGACATATGTGCCTTTAGAAATACACATACAGTATGTAAGTAAATCTAAAAAAATAATTTAAGCTTGAATATAATTACTGCCACTCCCTCCAAACATTTACCTTTGTCAACAATACCACAAAGAAACCCTTACTTCTTACATTTTTTCATTCTCTCTTTATTGTAAAAGATGTCAAATCTTTTCCAGGAACTGAATCTCCCAAAAAGTTCACATTAATCTTTGTTTTCACAAAAGTCCTGTTTTTTTTTTTTTTTAATCAGGGTAGAAGTGAGTATATTTGGAAACTAATGTTAGGGATTAACTGATAATACCAGGATAAAATACCAGGATAAAAAAGTCAGAAAGTGAACCCTTTCCACGTGGTCAGAGTAGCTTTCTCATACAAAATACTCTTTATGTGAGGAGAGATATGGGCATACTGGAATATTGGGGGCAGGCAGACAGACAAGTGAGAAGATTATTTCATGATGACAAAAAGACACAGTCAGAGGCTCTGAGGGAACTGAGGGCATGCTGCTCACCTCCATCAAGGTTGTGGGCACACCACTATTCAGACACCTAAGCTGAGTCATGCTCACACCTGCTCAATATTGATGCATTTTCTCTCTTCCCTTCTAGTCTCCATTTTGACCTGTTGGCACCTGCCCACCACTGCCGAAGTCACCATTGAATCAGTGCCATTTGATGTCTTCAGAGGAGACACTGTCCTTCTAAACATCCATAATCTGCCAGAAAATCTTCTAGCCTTTGCTTGGTTCAAAGGTCGGGTACACATAAAACGCATGATTGCACTCTATGCAATGAACATCAAATCAAGCACTCCAGGGCTTAAATACAGTGGTAGAGAGACAGTGTACCACAACGGTTCCCTATGGATTAACAGTGTCACCAATAAGGACACAGGATTATATACCCTACACACTGTAAATAGACATGGAAGAATCGTGTCAAGAACAACCTTTTATCTCCAGGTGTACCGTAAGTGATTCTTTGTAAACTCTGGCTGCTGAGTAAGATTCATTTCACTGGACACAAACTCAGATGTCAGGCCTGGCAAGTGCCTACCTCCCATCTATGTTATGACCACATGTTGGGGTTTGAGCATTTAGTGCAGGACACACATGGTCTATAGTAGATCAGAATCCTTGCAGACAGGTGTATGCATGGTGAGTAACTCAGTCAATGATATCAACTTTTGTCAAGGCCTTTGGATTCTTACTAGAAATGTGTCCTTGAGAAAGACTCTGAGGGAATCCACAGTGGTCCTTAATGATGAAAAACATGAGATCTTCAGGAAGAAGTAGCACCAGGATGCTCTAGTTTTCAACCTTTGTCCCAGACTCAACTCGAGGTGTCCTTTAGAGGTATTTTACAAAGGTTTGATTTTTGACTTCCTTATGGTTAGAAAGAGTGCTTTCTAGTAGACAAAGATCTGTGCTATGTGGAACTAGCCAACACACCGTCATGAGTGCCATAGTTACACTAGGTCCATCAGCCATCTTTTCCTGAGACTCAGCATGGAGAGCATAGCTGGACTGGTGCCTAGGCCGTTAATTGTCCTGATGGGCTTGTGAGACTTCACAGGAACATCAGGATCACAATGGGGAGAGACTGAGGACACAGGTCCTCCTTACAATTTCTTGTCTACAGGGATTCTTTCCTGCAAACGACTACAAGCTCTCTTAGAATGGACAACCACCCTGATGTGAGTCCCAGTTCTTTCCATGATCACAGGGGGAGCACAGGACACATACTTAACACTTAGAAAAGTATTTGTCTAACTAGGAACTTGTTTACTGGCTTTTAATAGTGTCCCTACAGACCTGGAGGTCAGTGTTACAGCCTTCTCAGACCTTGTGTCTGATATGCTGCTAGGGGTTCATGTTCACTTCCCCCTTTATGTATTTTCTTTGGGAATGATAGGGAATCTAATGGGAATCATCCAGACAGACTTCTAAGCATCCCAGATGTCAGGGAGTGCATGGCAGATTCATCAGTCAGCAGAGATAGCGAGAAAATCATTGGAAATCCCTGCTGCTGTGATGGAGGCCTGAGCAATCTTTATAGGACTTAGGTCACTTCCTCTCACACACCTAGGATGTGAGGCTCCTGACACATCTGCTCCTGGACCTTTGTCCTGACCTAGGATGCAGTGAGAATGGATCTGATTCTTTCTCCGTGCATCGCTCAGCTGGTCCCTTTGAAACCTCACACAAACATCTGTCACTTTCCTGCTTAGGTTGAATTCCATCTTTGCAGAGCATGGAGAGCACAGCACAGACTGGGTGCCCAGCTGGGTTTCTGTGTCACACAGGGAGTGCAGAGGTCCTTCTTGGTTGTGACAGACCCAAGGACAGGACATATTGGAAGGAAGCACCTGGGCCAGCTGCTGTTCTCTTAGGGCACAGAGATGTTCATCAGCTCCTTTGATCACTTTTTGGTATGCAGGACTGAGCCATTAAGAGAGATGTGGATAGGGACATGGGCAGCAAGCAGAGTGGAGGGCAGACCATGGTTTTGAACAGAGACTGCCTACATCCCATGGGACTCTAGGTGGTGCTTCTTATTCAGAAGAGGCTGAGCTAGAAAAGGAAAGGACCACAGATCTTGGAAGCTGTGCTGGAGCAGAGGTAACACAGGAGGACAGATCAGCCCATGAAGACAATGGAGTCACTCCCTGTGACCTGCTTCACAGTGTCTTAGATGCTCAGGAGCTCCTGCTCACATGAGAGAAGATCATGAACTGACATTTTGTGAGAGGCTAGGACTCACCTACTCTCTGGAATCTCCTCAGGGGAAAAGTACCTGGGAGAAATCTCAAAGTTTTCAGGGGAAAAGACATAGGACTAAATGGAGGCTCAGTTTCAGCAAACTTTCAGTGATCAAAAATTATTAAGGGACAGGGAGACATTTTCTTACCCAAAGTTATTCACCATGACCATACATTTCAGCTATGACTTCCCACATAAAAAATATTAAGCAGAGGGTGATCAGTGACATGGCTCAGGGGATACAGACATTTGTGTCTTTGTCTCTAAACCTGAGAAGCAATGAACACAATTGTCCTCTGACCTCCACCTAAGGACCTGTTCTGCATTCATCCCCATACCTTAAGATATGGCCTTGCACACAATCTCATACATAAGTACAAATGAGTGCAAAAAATCAAAGCAAATGAAAAAAAAATGTAACTCTGAATTTCCAAACCTATGGATTTCTTAAATAGATCAATAGGCATACACGGCCCTGGGACTTAGTAATAATTAATTTATGTATTCAGAAATACTGCTCTAGGTAGTATTTCTTTCAAAAGTTTAAGACAAATCCCAGTTCTCATGAGCCCCAGGGCCAGTTGACTGGAAGACAGACAGTAAAGAAGCAAAAGGTGAGGTCAGATATTGACTGGAACCACAACAGAAACAGAATGAGAAGACAGAGTCAGAGAATAAAGATGCAGAGTGTGTAGGGAAGAGGTCGATCGGGCATCCCTCAACATCCATCTACTGTAACTGTGAACAGGGATCTGATGGCCGTGAGCTGGAGAAATGTTGACACCTGAGGATAGAGCCCCATATAGTGAAAATGATAAGTGCAGGGACACTGAGAATATGGGGGTCATGTGCTGACCTCCACCAATGGGACACGGAGATACTCACACAGCTAGACTGAGCAATGGACACACCTTCTCAGGGTCCCTTTTTGGCCAACTGCAAAGGTCCTAATCAATATTGATGAATATCTCTCTCTTCCCTTCTAGCCTCCAGTTTGACCTGTGGGTGCCCTCCCACTTGTGCCAAGCTCAGTGCTGAATCAATGCCCCCCAGGGTTGCAGAAGGGGAAAGTGTTCTTCTGCTCGTTCACAATCTCCCAGAGAACCTTCGAACCATTTCCTGGTACAAAGGTGTGATTTTGTACTCCAAGATGGAAATTGCCAGACACGTAATAGCCACAAATTCAATTGTTATGGGCCCTGCACACAGCGGCAGAGAGACTATATATAGCAATGGATCCCTGCTGCTCCACAATGTCACATGGAAAGACACCGGATTCTACACCCTACGAACTTTGACTAGAGACATTGAAGCAGAATTAGTGTATGTGCATCTCAAGGTAGAATGTAAGTGATTCTCTGTGGTCATTCTGTGCTGGGAGGAGCTTTGACATACAGGACTGTGAGGCCTGTCCTGTCTCTACCTCCCATTTGTACTTTGTCCTCATATTGGGATTTGAGCGCTTAGTGCAGGACACACATGGTAGAGACATAATCCTAGATCAAACTCCATGGTCTGACTCCCTCTTGCATCAAGAAAGACATTATGGAAAGCAATTCAGCCAACTTTCAGAGTCATCTGTTTCCTGAGGCTCTAACCATGCATGTGAGGAGACCAGGACTTGTCACAAACTTGTGAGCACCAGTAAGCCCTGGTCCCTACTACTCAACTACACATAACTCTGTGCAACATTTTGCACAGTCTGGAATCTTACTTCCTTTCAGAGCTGACAGAGAATAATGGTTTTGACCATTCAGGTTAAACTGTGGCATTTAGTAGCTCTGAACATGAGAGTTTTAAAATAAAAACCCAGGAATTGATGCAGAGAGAATGGAGGAGTGATACTTACTGGCTTGATCCTCATGACTTTTGAGGTCTTGTAGCATAAGGACCACTAGGTCAGGTCTGGAAATGCTCTCTTTGGGTCATACCTTTCAACATCAATTAACAATAAAAGATATCCTACTGATTTTCCTACAGGACAATCTGTTGGTGGCATTTTTCCTTGAGGCTCCCATTGTCTAATTGACTTTAGCTTGTGTCAAATTGAGATAAAGCCAATCAGCCTAGTCCTGAGCCTTTTCCAATACTGGACACTGCCAAGAAGACCATAGTGTTCCTGTCTTCACCCAGTCCTAGTTCTGGAGGCTTTAGGGTAGAGCAGCAAGGACTCTAGAAGGTGAAGTCAGAAGCTGACTGAAACCACAAAGGAAACTGAGATAAAGTAAGAGAATGAAGATCTTTGGTGTGTACAGAAAAAGGCCAGGGGAGGTCTAATCTCAAACCTCAGTGTGTACATAAGAATAAGCAGGGTCTGACTGAGGGCAGTGAGAGGCAGCCATATAGACACCCAAGAAGAAAGCTCCATGCAGAGAAATGACGCATTCAGAGTAGTCATGAAATGGAGGAGGCCATGTTGCTGATGTCTCCCCAAGTGGGATATACATTTCCTACATCTCTCTACACATCCACAGCTACATCTCTAGGCTGAGTGATGTAGTGAGTGATCTTCTCAGGACAGAAGTTGTTCATCTTTCCACCAGGCACAATAATCCCATAGTATACCTTTTCTCTTTTTTCTTTCAGCCTCACTTTCTGCTGGCTGCAATGCTGTCATGATTGAGCAAGTGCCACAGTATGCTGCTGAAGGCCAAAATGTTCTACTCCAAGTTCATAACCTGCCAGAAGATCTGCAAACGTTTTCCTGGTTCAAAGGACTGTTTGGAATTTATTACTTTATGTTTGCAGAATACAATAGCACCATGAATTCTGTCACTCAGGGTCCTGCTTACAGTGGAAGAGAGACAGTGTACACCAATGGATCCGTGCTGCTCCAGGATATCAGTGAGACAGATTGGGACTTTTACACACTTTACATTTTAAACAGAGATTTGGAAAAACAAATGATACAGGCAAAGATTTATATTACCAGTAAGTGACTCTCTATGGCTTTCAGCTGTTTGGTGTGGCTTATTCTACTTCATACATTTGACTGTCAGGACTGGGCTGTGCTTCTTTCCCATTGCATTGTGTACCCACACTGGGATTTGGGCCCTTATTACAAGACACACATGGAGTAGATGAAAAGCAATAGATCAGAACCCCTCACCTGTCATTAACTACAGAGAGGAGGACCTGACCTGGGTAAACTCAGCCTCAGGATGTCATCCACAGTGCAGATACCTGGAGATCTCACCATGCACGTGCCCCGGAAAAAAACACTGTGGGAATCAGGCAGATCCTGGCTCATGAAGCCATGAGATCCTTACAGAGAGCACTATGAATTCCTGGCTCAAAATCTGTGTCCTTGAATAGATTCTAGATGACACTGGGGTTCTTTATGACTTCCTGCTAGAGCTGACAGGAAACAAGGCCTTGCTGGATAGCTAAGACCCACAGAGCGTGGAACCAGCTGTGCATTGCCATGACAGCTGAAGTTAGGTAGGCCACCTGGACACTTCTTTCTCCTGAGGCTCAGTGGACATGTGGCAGGTTATAAGCCAACTGTTTTGATGATGGGTTTAGGAGACTTCACAGAAATATCAGGTCCCCAAGGGGAGGGACAGAGAAGATAGTTTTCTATGTAGTTTCTTGTCCTTCGTGGTCTATTCTAAGACATTCTTTTCTGCAGGCAAAGAGTCAAACATGCTGCTTTTATGAGCATCTCACATAGATTTCAAGGTCAGGCCATGACTTATATCTAACCTTAACTCATAGACATGGCAATAATCATGCAACCTGTGTCTTATTATAGGGAAAATTAGGACCATCAAACTCAGTATCTGAATCCAGGTAATACAGGTCATGGGTGTCAGATTCAAAGCACAAGAAATGGCTATAGTAACAGGTCTAATTTATCTACACAGGGGCTATAGAGAGGCTGGTTGACATATCTGGAGGACTATAGTCATTTTGTCCACTTGTGTTTATTTGCAGAGCCTGTGATGAAGCCCTATCTGCAAGTCACCCATAGCACAGTCACAGTACAGAGATCTGTGCTCTTCAGTTGCATCTTGTTCGATACTGGAATATCCATCAGGTGGATCTTCAATAACCAGAGTCTGCAGCTCACAGAGAGAATGACACTGTCTCCAATGAAGTGCAGACTCAGAATAGATCCTGTCAGGAGGGAGGATGCTGGAGAATATAAGTGTGAGGTCTCCAACCCAGTCAGTTCGAAGACCAGTCCGCCAGTCAGGCTGATTGTGATGAATGAGTGACCTCTCTCCTCTCATTCTAAAGCAGAATGAGGGAATTTGTTTTATCCATGGGGCACAAGACAGAGAAAAGCTCTGTGTTAAAAATTGTCAGTTATTACTTAAGTGCAGCCAGCTGGTGACTTATGCCTGTAATCCTGGGATAAACATTTGTACAAAGGCCATATTTCAAAGTGGGACTTAGTCTTGAAAAGAAAATGAAAACATCAATATGGTAGTCAATACTGCAAAGGGGTTAAGACCTTAGGTTGTAAATAATATCCATAGCCAACCCTCAGAATTCATAAAAATTAATTTAAGGAAGATCTCAAATTTTCATATTCTCTGAGTACCCTTTTAAATTTTTCTGTTTTGAAAAGAGACTAATGTCCTCTCCAACAGTTTCAGTAAGACCAACACTGCCTAGACAACAGTCATCCATTTGATGTGAGAAACAGTGACAGGTAAAGGGCCTGCATTGTTTCCCTGTGGACATAATTGGTTTCTAAATAATTTTGATCCACATTTTAATTCACAGATGTAAAATCTTTTCATATAAGACACATTGTAGTGTTTCATCCTGAGAGTGAGATTTGTAGTGCTTTGACCAATATCTTTTTCCTGGATATATATATATATATATATATATATATATATATATATATATATATTTCTCCTTTATCTATTTTGAAGCACACAACATAGGGCATGACACAAATTTATAATGCCATGTGATCATTACCACTGTCCAATTCCAAAGCTTTCCTAAACCTATCATGCTCCTTTGAGCTGTGTGTAAGTCCATCTACTTCTGCCTCTATGCATATGACAAAACTGGATATTCAATAAATTTTTGTAAATATTAATTTATAGGAGTATATCTCAGGAGGGTCTGTTTGTTCACGAGCTTCAGAAATTTTGTAGAAATTTTAGAATTTTCTGCAGATAAGTTCATGACATCTGCAGATGTATTTTGAAGCCCATTTATTGGCGGTCTTTCATTTCTTTGTCTTGTCTAACTGTTCTGTCCAGAACTCCTAAGGGAATACTGAACACAAGTGGCCACAGCAGCATCCTTGGGTTGACACATATCTTAGAGGGAAAGCTGTCAGTGTCCCCATTGAGTACTGAGTTGGCAGTGGTTTTTCACATGCACACCCTCACTGGTCTGTCCTCTACCCCTAAGCTTGGCTGCATTCATCATTAATAACTGTTCACTTTGTCAAATGTCTTTATTGATTCAGGCCTGTGTTACCATGAAATCAGTTTTGTGTCTCTTTACGCTTCCATCTCAGTAGGTTCTGGGCTTCTAGGAATGTCTGTTTCATCTAGGTGGCTCAATGTTTAACACATAGCTACAGAGTCCTCCTGGAATTCTTAGTGTTCTTGAGTGGACAGTATGGCCTTATATTTCATTTCTAGTACTAGTAATGGTAATCATTTTGTTAGTGTTTTTTTCTATTTATTGCATTTTCTTTTTTTAAATTTATTTTTTAAGGATTAAACACAAATGGCAAATTCTTAACCAAATTAAACAAAAAAGGGAAGACCTAATTCAATAAAACTAGAAATTGAAAGTCAAAAATTATAACAGATATGAATGAAATTCCCAAAAATCATAAGGACATACATTGTAAATTTGTTTCAATAAATTGAAAATTCTGAAAAAAAAAAACTAGTGAGTTTTTAGATAGCAAAATTAAACCTAAATTCAATGAATGATTTTAGCAAATGCATACTTTTTAACCTTGAATATCCTCCTGTGCAAGGTATTACTGGCCCAGAAAGATGAGCAGGGGGTATACTTTCTCATTAGTAAACTTTAAACAAAAAGCAAAGCATAGCCAAGGTGTAAACAACAACCACTGAACAGTTTGGGATGTGAAACACCTTGGACTGGCATCTTGGAGTCCATTCCCTCCAGAGGAACACCTGAGCCAGTCTTGATGTTGGGTGAGGAAAGGAGATTTGCCAGGAGTGGATGCTGAACTAAGCCACCTTGGCACTTTGAGACCTCCTGCCTTTGCTGGGGAGGAGATAAAGTGATGGGGAGAAGAGAGAGTGACTGGGAGGGGCAGGAGGGGAAAGGGAGTTTGAACAAGGGGATACATGAATAAAAAATATGACTTTATTCATAATAAAATATATATATTAATATTTTCTGAAGGAAAACTTGTAAAAAAAAGTAGAAAAAATAGAACATGTTAAAGGAAAGAGCAGAAGGCACATAAATTTGAATCAACATTATTCGTACCCAAGAGAAAACTTTTCAGTAACCTGTGACCGTTGAAAAGGAAGGAAGCAATTAGACATTAATGTTATGGCCATTGAACATATATGTGGAGCCACTATATTAGTGCCCTCTTTTTTGACTCCAAAAAAGTTTCTGGAATGTTTCTCTGAAATTTTCCATGCCAGATGCTAACCTCTGGATGCACACTATTTCAGCTTTCCTCAAGGGCATACAAGGTATAATCTGGAAACTTGCCTAGACTCAACCTGCACTAGATAGAATTAGGAGTATTGATGAGCACAATGAACCTTTAGTTCTCTCAGTGATCCTAATGGAGAGATATCAGGATATACACTCAATAATCAGAAAATGGTGTCCATGAGTCATAACCTTGTCTAGAGGACTCATCTCCATGACCTACTACTGCTTCATGTGTCTGAGCACATCTTTATGAATGGGGACCTGAACGTCCTCTCCCTCCAGGCATCTCTCATAGAGGAAGATAAGATTGCAACAAGGGAATTGTGCTATCTAGGCTGAGGTCAGAGATGACTCATGAAGTTCAAAGAGCACCTAGGATCACCCAAAACACAGCTCACCTAACACATATTGCTGAAAGTTGCCTTGAGCCTTTTGTAGAATTAATCAACAGTCTTTTCAAGGACACATATTATTCATATCTCAACACCGAGGACATGAACCACCTTACACAGTGCTCCTGGGAAACTCTACTGGATCAGAAATTTGAGAGAGAATATATTTTTATTATGATTTTTCTCTTACACATTATTTTTGATTTTACAACTTAATTTATAATATGCACACTATAATAATACAGTTGTGCAAGTTCATTCTTCAACAAGTTAATGAACACAAAGTGGATAGCAATTCATAGAACTCAAGGAAGAAACTTGTACTATTATTTTACCAAGTGGCCATAGATTAGTGTGCCTCTTTTTTTTTCATTCTTTTTTTTTTGGGTCAGAAATTTGACTGGTGACATGAGTAATATAAGGTTGATGTTTATCTCCAGTCATCACCCAACTGCTCCCTCAGAGGCTGGGAGTAAATCTCACCTTCCTAGAACACTGAATAGGAAGAACAAGCTGGATACTCAGCTGGATCTCTGTGTCAGAAGGGTACCTAGGGCAGAATGGATATTTCCTCTTTAGTGCTGACACACTCAAGGAAACAGCAGATGTTGTCTTTGGGATTAGGCATTGTTTTCTGAGGGCATGCAGGAGGCTTATCAGCTTGTTTCTCAATGTGTTTCTTGGAGGAGAAACATAAAGACAGGAAAGTTTAGAAGGATGTAGGGTAGTTCTGAGATTATAAGGGACAGAGCAGTGCCTTGTACACAGACCTAATCAGCCATAGCACACTGGATTTTGGAAAATGTTCCTGCATGGGAGGACATTTAACTCAGAGTTAAGAAGGACAGCAGAGTCTGGAGGCTGTGGTCAAGCTGAATCTCTTCTCATCAGACGGAGGATAGCCCGGTAAGAAGGGATATGGAAGTGTGTTCTCTGATTTTCTATAAGAGACCCACTTCTGGCAGGGGTTCTTGCTCTTACATAAGGGTACCCATTCTGCGACTGTGTGAGGGAGGAGAACTCAGAAGCATGCTGGAGTCTTCTAAAGAGGAAAGGATTTAGAGAAGACCTGGGGTTCACGTTTGCAGTCATAGGCCAGAAGTCACAGTAAGAAGCAGATGTTCTGAAGTTCTCCACAAACAAGAGGAGATGCAGGAAAGTGAAAAGCCTCAACGACTCCTCATTTCAAAGTAAGTCACATTGACTGCCATGCTCTGAATTTGGATGTCCCTAATTATGACAGGGTGACTCTAATCATAAATCAGTGGTGAGGAGCCAGTGAGATGCCTCAGTGTGTAGAGACACAGAAACCTGAATTCAGGCCTTTGCTCTCACATAGTAAATGGAGAGAACAGACTTCTGCAGGTTCTTCTCTGTCCTTAACACAGGTGCTGTAGCAAGACCTGCCTATGTATACACTGAGTCATGTATCTTCAGAAATATATAGTATGTAAATAAATGTAAACAATTTAATTTA
>PVIH01028991.1:0-14355 GCA_004025045.1 Sigmodon hispidus | reverse complement strand
AAAATGATATCCTAAAATTCACAGGCAAATGGATGGATTTGGAGAATATCCTCCTGAGCGAAGTCTCACAAACTCAGAGAGATAAGCAGGGGATATACTCACTCACTAGTGGTCTCTAAACAAACAAACAAGAAAAAAAGCCAAACATGCCCAAGTGGCAAACCACAACCACGGAACAGCTTGGGATCAGAAACACCCTTGACTGACCCTTCAAACCCCAGTCCAACTATAGGAACACCTGACTCACTCTTGGGGGGGGAAGAACTGGATTTGGCCAGAAGTGGAGACTGATCTAAGCATTATTGGGTCAGTGGGACCATAAGACTGTCTGCTCCCTGCCCAGGGAGGGGATGGGGAGTCGCAGAGAAGAAAAATGACCAGATGTGTTGGGAGGGGGAAGAGACTTTGAATAAGGATATACAGGGGAAAAAAAATTCAGAGGGAAAGATGAACACAAAGAAAATATATGTGAGCATTCTTATTTGTATTTCCACCCTTGATAAGCCATGCTTATCATTCTTATCCTCTGTATAGTTATTGTTAACTCTTTCACATTTTAAATTCTTTTTACTGTGTTTTTTTTGATAAATACAAAATAAAGAAGAAAAAAAAGAAAAAAAAGAAAAAAATAAAATAAAATAAAATTTCATAAAACAAAACAAACAAACAAAAACGATCTATTGCTTACTTCATCCTTTCATTAGGTCCAGTGGACCAGGCACAGTCATCTTATCTGAGAGATATAAAATAATAGAAAATATGAAAAACCTCAATTAATGTTGTCTCAACTAAATTCAATGGTTTATCATGCCCTATAAATTATCTCCCTCCAGTGTGAACTGTTTCAGCAGAGGACTGAGGCCTTTAAAATTCAGACCCCGTCTAGTGGTGAGCAGATTCCAGCACCTGGACCCCCATCCGGATAGTCCCTCTCCAGGACCAGGGTCAATCCCTAGAGTCTGATTTCAGCTCTTCCTAGCAGACAGGAGCTAGGGTTTGGCTGTGAGGTGCTTCTCCAGCCACACCTAAAAGAGGGGACCTTGCACAGCCAGGCCCTGCCTCCAGGGCAAACTGCATCAGCCAAGAAGGATTGAGGATTTGAAATTTAGACCCCTGACCAGAGCAGAGTCAGAGAACGAGCAGACCCTTTGGTCAAAAGAGACAGGAGACACACAAGTCCTCTTGCCACAACTAACTAGGAGCTGCCTAATCGTGAACCACTGAAGCCATGGGCAGACGCCAGCGCAAAAATACATATGACAATATAAAGAACAACAAAGCAACACCAGAAGAAACTGGTGATTTTACAACTACAAGACCTGAACAGAGCAATGAAGAGGAAACAGAAGAAAACAACAACAAAAACAAGTTTATGAAGATTATTGAAGCCTTCAAAGAAGATATAAAAAATTCCCTTAAAGAAATAGAAGAAAATACAAACAAAAAATTGGAAGAGATGAACAAATCCTTGAAAGAAAACCAAGAAAAGGTAAACCAAAAAAAATGAAAGAAACATTTCAGGAACTAAAAACTGAAATAGAAGCAATAAAAAAGGCACAAAATGAGGCAAAGGTGCAAATAGAAAATCTAAAGAAAAGAGCTGGAACTACAGATACAAACATAACCAACAGAATCTAAGAGATGAAAGAGAGATCTCTGGAGTGGAAGACTCAGTAGTGGAAATAGATACATCAGTTAAAGAAAATACTAAAACCAAAAAAGCCATAACACAAAATGTTCAGGAAATCTGGGACACCATGAAAAGACCTAACTTGAGAATAATAGGAATAGAAGAAGGAGATAACAGCCTATGCTGGAGAGGTTGCAGAGCAAGAGGAACACTCCTCCACTGTTGGTGGGAGTGTAAGCTTGTTCAGCCACTCTGGAATGCAGTATGGCAGTTTCTCAGAAAACGGGGAATCAATCTCCTCAAAGATCCAGCAATACCACTTCTGGGCATATACCCTAAAGACACACATTTGCACTCCAAAGGCATCAGCTCAACTATGTTCATAGCAGCATTATTCGTAATAGCAAGAACCTGGAAACAACCTAGATGCCCCTCATCTGAAGAATGGATTAACAAACTGTGGTACATCTACACAATGGAGTACTGCTCAGCAGTAAGAAAAAATGATATCCTAAAATTTTCAGGCAAATGGATGGATTTGGAGAATATCCTCCTGAGAAAGGCATCACAAACCCAGAATGATAAGCAGGGGATGTACTCACTCATTAGTGGACTCTAACAAAAAAGCAAATCATGTCCAAGCTGCAAACCACAACCACTGAACAGCTTAGGATCTGAAACACCTTGAACCAGCATCTTGGATCCCACTCCCTCCAGAGGAACACCTGACCTAATCTTGATGTTCGAGTGAGGAAACTGGATCTGCCTGGAGTGGATGCTGAACTAAGCCACCTTTGGATCTTGGGACCTCCTACCCTTACTGGGGAGGAGATAAAGTGATGGGGAGAAGAGAGAGTGACTGGGAGGGGTCGCAGGGGAAGGGAGCTTGAACAAGGATATACACAGATTAAAAAATATGACTTAATATGAGCTTAAAAATATATTTTATTTAGAACAATCTATGAAAAATATGTGTCTTGTAGCAAAGGTAGAAAATAGACCATATATATTAATTAAATTTCTCTCATTTATATCCATTATTGTGGCATATACTTGAATAAGTTATTCAGTAGATTTTAAGTTAATTTAGAAGTCAATGACTGCTAAAGTGAAGAATAAATAAAATTACTAAAAAAATTATCTCAAAAATAAGTTCAACAATTTTCAGAATTTAGAGTGTCATAGCAGCTTTCTTCTTCACACTTCACTATCCATTGTTGTAATATTAATTCATTTTATTACCTAAGAAATAAATACTGTTATGTTTGCTCTGTAATGAGACAAACCTTACATGGATTTAGAGACTCCCTTGAATAATGCTGATTTGCTTGTTACAATTCATAAATTAAATTTAAAACTAATAATTCTCATAAAAATGTTATTATCATAATATCTCATGATCTTTATTTAACTTAACCCTTAAAAACATGACACGATATTGGTCTAGGCAGTAGCAATTACATTATTAGTACTCTAACAGTTAAAAAATAAAATCAAGAATAGATAAATGAGATTACATAAAATTAAAAGCTTCTGCACAGCAAAGAAAATAACAGAGAGAAGAGACAGTCTACAGAATGGGAGAAAATATCTGTTAGGTATTTGACAGAAAGTAATACCCAGAATACATTTAAAAACTCTATAATGCAAACACCAAAAGGACAGGTCAATCCATTCAGTAAATGGGCATGCGACCTGAAGAGGCACGTCTCAATAAATATATGGAAAGAAGGTTTGACATCTTTAGTCATCAGGGAAATGCAAATCGAAACTCTATTGAGAGTCTATCTCATCCCATTCTGAATAGTTATTATATTTTTAAATGCTAGCAAGGATTGAGGTGAATTTTTATACATTGCTGGTAGAAATGCAAATTAGTCTAGCTTCTATGGAAATCAGTATGGAGGTTATTATTTTTTAAAAAAAAAACTAACAATAGGTCTACCATACATCTCAGCAAGGCCACTACTTTATATATATAGCTAAAGAAAATTAATTTAGAATACAATAGATATACTACATACACATATTCATTGTGGTACTATTCACACTAGCCAAAATAGAGAATCATCCTAGATGTCTATCAACAGATAAATGGAAAAAACATACGTGTATGTGTGTGTATACATATATATATGTACATTTATATATATAAAGAATAATTAAATCATATCATGAGCAAGAAATTTGGATAGAACTAGAATTTATGAAGAATTAACCAGACACAGAAAGTATTATGTTTTTTCTTCACATACAAAAGCAAGCAAACAAAAAACGATGGCCTAAAAATAGAAGATTGACATTTACTGAAAGTGGCTCAGGGAGACAAGAGAGAAGGTTGATTTTAAAAAAAAAAAAAGAGTGGTAGGGAGAATTTGTAAGAACAAAGCACAATATAAGCACATATGAAAGGGAATTAACAATGAAATGAATAAATTTGTATAATTAATATCATTGAATAATTATAAAATAGCTTTCATAATAATTAAATTGTTTATATGACTACATTAATTGCTCCCATCTGAACATATCAACTAACAAAAAGATAAGCAATTAGTATGTTGGCCAGCTGTCTGGAACAAATGGAAATTTTTTCCCTTTAGTTTCTTCTTATAGTATATTTATTTACGGCACCAACAACAACAAAAAAATCTAGTACAATCATTCCAAGTGTGAAAACACAAAAAGCTAAATTCTTAGATGACTTAAAAGAAGCTGTTAGTACCTTACTCTGCCTTGATACTAGGGGGAGCAGCTTGGTCCTACCTCAACAGGATATACCAGACTCCATTAACTCACCCTGCGAGTTCTTACCCTCTCTGAGTAATGGATGGGGAGCGGGAATGGGGTAAGGACATGACTGGGGGATGACTGGCAAGAGAAGAGGGAGGGAGAACAGTAGAGGATATTTTAAAATAAACTTTTAAATTAAAAAAAATGTCAAAAAGAAGCTTTTAGTAACTGCCATAACACTTTGTAATTTTTGACAAGGTATATTTAAGATATTGTATACTCTCAGATGTCCTCATGATATCACCATAACACTTATAATGGAATTTATCAAAATCATATCTTAAAGCTCTTCATGATAATGCCCCAAATTGCAAATATAAATTGGTTGCACACTTAAATGAGCACTGATATGTTAACTTTAAAGCTATTACTTATGATCATTCCAAAATATATACAACTTGCCAGAAGCCAAATGCTGGTCACATTGTGGAAACTGGATGTGAACAGTTTCCAACAAGTCTTTTGCTCTGAAAACTTCCAAATGGACTTTACCAAATTTACCCAAATACCTTCTACAAAGGGTGATGAATGTATTCTTATTATTTATTTAGTGTGTGAACAAAACTCCTTCAAGAAAGCTTAACTAATTAGAATTTCAGTACTGTAGAGATGTTGGAATGTTGTAGGTTATCTAAAGGCTATTTTCTTATCTAAATTTTAGCCCTGTGGTATAGTCCACAGTTGTATGGGAACTAATATCTTTTTTATAGATAGAGTAATATTTTTAATCTTTGTAGCCCCTTGTTCAGACTCCCTTCCCCCTCCTGCCCTCCCAGTCACTCACTCTTCTCCCCATCACTTTATCTTTTTCCCAGCAAGGGCAGGAGGTCCTAAGGTCCCAAGGTGGCTTAGTTCAGCATCCACTCCAGGCAGATCCACTTTCCTCATCCCAACATCAAGATTGGGTCAGGTGTTCCTCTAGAGGGAATGGGCTCCAAAGTGCCAGTCCAAGGTGTTTCAGATCCCAAGATGAACAGCTTGGGAACTAATATCTTGTGACTAATAGATATAAGCCTATTAGAAACTATTGACATAGTAGACTACTAGCTTCCACCAGCTCAAATACTAAGAAGGCCATCAGATAACATCATAGACCTATTGAAAAGCTTTGCCCATCTTTCTGTAACTGCCTCTCTGATGTACCCATCAATGTATTTTAAGTTTGTCTTGATTTGCTACTTTCTTTATTTTTGTAAAATTATAAAACTTCATAAAACTGATTCCACATAGGATCAAAGAATTTAGCGTATCCTGTTGTGGGATAATTCTCTTGTACACTATAAAGATTTGTCACTTATATTGGTTTCACAAAACACTGACTGGCCATTATCCAGGCAGGAAATATAGGCAGGTTGACCAGACTAGGAGAATTCTGAGAAGAAGAAAGGTAGAGAGAAACAGATGCCAGCCAGACATGCTGAACTGAAAAAAGATACCAAGCAATGTGACTAAGCATAGATAAGAATTATGGGCTAACTTAAGCATAAGAGCTAATTTGTAATAAGCTTGAGCTACTGGCTGATCATTTATAAGTAGTATTAAGCCTCCAACTCAATTATTAGGGAAGTGGCTGCTGGGTATTTGAGAACTGGTGGGCAGGAGAGATATGTCCTGCTACAGTAGCCTGAATCTGTGTTGCCAGTTCATGGTCACTCAAATATGGTTCCAGAATAAACTATCTCTTATTCCTTTTAAAATAGAGCTTGTTTGTTTGCACTAACAATGTCAAGGTAGACTGAAGCCTCTCCTCACTGGAACTCTTACCATACTATGAACATAAAAACACTTATTTTCATTCATCTGACATGCAGAATCTCCATTTCTTTTTCTCTAGTAACAGAGACACTTGCATTATCTGTAGAGAGCTGCCTGCTGCTGCGCCCTAGAGATGGTGCTGATTTCTGGCCTCCACCCCCTGTGGGTGAGTGTTCTCTTTTGATAAACAACTCCTTATTTGGCTTGATCCTGGGGCATGGTTTGCTGTTGCTTATGTGGACCTATGAGCTGTGCCCACGTGGCTTATTGGGATTGGATGCCCTGAGAGTTTTTAGTCAGTGGGCGGGATTTCCCAGAGGAGAAGGAGAAGACAGAGAAGAACAAAGAGAGAACAATTGTAAAGGTCCCGAATAAACTGCTCAAAGAAGATCCTGGGTGTTATGCTTTCCTTGCTGGCAAGGTTGCATGCGACATTATCAGAATTTTAATGACTGCACTGTAAATTTTTACCTTTTGTTGAGAAACTTCACTTTGTTTATTATCTATAGCTTTCAAGAAAAGTAAAGAGAAAGAACTATTGGAATTTTAAAACTGAAACTATCCTTAAAAACCCTCAATCTTTGAAAGCTCTCAAATACTTCTATTAGCTTTATGATAATGAGACAAAGCCCCAGGGGACCACAGGTTCACTCTTATGGATTAATAATATTGTTTCACACACTAAGGAATTTCATGTTCTGATATTTGAACAAATTATAGGTTTATTCATTAAGTACTCCTACTGTGCTTTGAGGTTTAACACTATGAGGTATGGAGGACATTTACAAAGCACATAGTAGAATACATCCTACATAATCTACAATCTGAAAAAAATGTTCTCAATTAGATATAAGAGAAAAGTTAAATTTAAGACTAATAGGAACTTGCTCTCTCAGGAACTGTTAACAAGTGCCTTAACAACAATACTCAAAAGTTTTGATACTTTAATTCTCTTCTTAACTTAAAGATGTGTATCACTTCCTATTGACTCCTGGGATATTAACTTCAAATGACTTTAAATTGAAGGTTCTTATGAGCCTTTTCTTATAGAAATAGCATTTTCTTAAAAATGAGATAACTTTCTGTCGTCAAAAATGAACAGCCTCCACCTGAGACAATGCAATAAGGTTAATTCAACAGTCTTTGGAGTATTTGCTTTGATACTAATATTAGTCACATTCATCTTCATAGTCTTATTTTATTCCATATAGTCCCCTGTCACTTAAGGAAAAGCAACATTTTCCTGTAATGTCTTTCTAAAGCATTGCCAGTTTAAATTTAACCAGCTTCTATATACAACACCCTTCACCTGATTCTGCTGAGGCATAGAGCTAGTGGTGGTCATGCAGATACATTTTGATGTACCTATAATCTAAAAAAAAGGGACATGATCCATCATAATCTAGTTTTCTATGTATAGCCAGATAGCTTTATTTATTGGATTTTTTTATGGTGGAAAAAGTATATTTAGAATTAGCCAGCTGGACTGAGTTTACATGATCCCAATTTTGTTGGCAACATCCAGAGCATCATAATCAGGAGCCAATCGAACATATGCCTTCTTTTCTTCATCAGGCCTTATGAAGGTGTTGACTTTGGCCACATCTATGTCATAGAGTTTCTTCACAGCCTGTTTGATCTGGTGCTTGTTGGCCTTGACATCCATAGTGAACACAAGTGTGTTGTTGTCTTCTATCTTCTTCATGGCTGACTCAGTGGTCAGGGGGAACTTGATGATGGCATAGTGGTCAAGCTTGTTTCTCCTGGACATGCTCTTTCAAGGGTATTTGGGCTGCCTCCTGAGCTTAAGGGTCTTGGGCCACTGGAAGGTGGGTGATGTTGTGCAGATCTTCTTTTTCTTGTGTCTGTGGACGCCTTTCAGCACTGCCTTCTTGGCTTTCAAGGCCTTCGCTTCGGCTTTGGCTTTGGGAGGGGCAGGAGCTTCCTTCTTCCCTTTCGGCGCCATCTTGGTGAAAAGCTATTTATTGGACTTTTATAAGTCCTAAATTTCTAGGGGAGTATAAGGGCTAGTAGTTAATTTCTAAAAATTTCTGTGTTGCAATTGAGGCTTTTCTGGACACTTAGATGCTATGGCTTTACTCACCTCACATCAGAGAATTCAACTTTTCTTGAAATAAATGGAGCAAGGAAGACTAACCAAAATCTATCTCAAACTACACTCTCTAATTTCTGTGTGTTAAAATTTCATAAATACCTATGAGATAAACCGTTGGGTTTCTGTGAGAAAATTTCTGGATTTGGTTAATTGGAGTATATGGACATATCCTGGCTGTAGGTAGCACCATTCTGCTAACCGAGGTCCTGGTATTAATAAAAAGAAAAAAGTGAACAGTCATCTCTCTCTGTTTCATGACTGTGGATATAATGAGAACAGCTGCCTCAAGTGTCTGCAACCTGAATTTCCTTGCCATGGTATACTGTATCCTCAAACCCTGAGCCAAAAAAAAAAAAAAAAAAAAAAAAAAAAAAAAAAAAAACAAAAACAAAAAACCTCTTTCGTTAAGCTGCTTTTGTTTGGTATTTCATCAGAGCAATGAGGAAAGAAACTAACTCACCCATATAATGTGGATTTATTTTCCTATGATCTGATGTCTTCTGCCTTTGGATGAAACGGTATTATAAAAGAGAAAGGTAGTTTCTGATATCCAATTGGTACCATTATTTGTTATCATATAGACCTCAATGCTCTCCTGTTTACAGTAATAATTTCACAGATCATAAGATTCAAATCAGAAAATCTGTTACAAGGTCTGAACAAAAACATAGTGACTTCATAATCAGAATGTAACAGAAAACAAAATAAAAAAAATCCCCAAACATGAAGATGTTTAAGCTACAATGATTAATAAACATCTTTGGCTATATGGATGACTGCTATTTCTTTGCCATTGTATAAACCATATTCTAAACTTTATTCCCTCTAGATAAGATTTATTGTGACCCTGATACATAGAATTGTCCCCACTTTCTGATAGAATCCAATCTATAGTAAAGGCCCACTTCCTTTAGATTCTCCAACAGATTGTACAAATGAAAGCCAAATAATACAATAAGCCCTAATCATGTCATCCTACTGAGATGATACATACCCAAACTGAACAGGTCCATAAAAGTATGCTCCTATTGGTTTATGGTTGGATGACATTTATAATCAAAAGCATTATTGAAAAACATTGCCCAAATCAAAATAAATAGAATAACATTTCATATTTACAGGCTTGAAGATAGCATTTTATGATACTCTTTTCAAATTGAATAATCACAATTAAAATTGCAAAATTTTTCTTTAGAAAACATTGAGAATACAATCCTAAAATGCAGTGGACCATGAATAGCCAAGACAGTCTAAAAATAATATAGCTAGACAACTAACATTGCAATGTATTAAAACTTATTATAAAAATAAAACATGAGCAAATGGAATTTTGATAAGATAACAACCTACCAGTGTAAGAATGTTGAAAATATAGACACAGGTACACACATTTTCATCACCTGATTTTTGTTTAATAAGATCGTACAGTGGAATTATGAAAGGATAATTTTTTTCCAAGTGTGGTCTTATGTCAGTTTTAAAGATGGGTATGTTTTGTGGCAAAAACATTATTAAATTTTCATCTCACAAAATACTAAAAATAAGTTTCAGATGATATTTATTTATTTTAAATTTATTTTTAAATCTCTCTGTCTCTCTCTGTCTCTCTGTCTCTGTCTCTCTGTCTCTGTCTCTCTCTCTCTCTGTGTATGTGTATGTGTGTGTGTGTGTGTTGATAGGCAGCACATTTATGTTGTGCCCATAGAGGCAGAACAGGGCATCATATCCTTTGGAGCTAGAGTAAAAGGTAGTTGTGAGATGCCTGAGGTGGCTTCTGGTAACCAAACTGAAGTACTCTGAACACACAAATCACTCTTAAACCTTGGTCTGTCACATCTGCCACCCCAGAGTTCCATATCAGTTTTAGATCTCAAAATAAAGGATAAATAAAATCTTTTTTTGAAGAAAGTATATAAACATTTCATGTGCTCTTGGTAGCAAGATTTCTTAAACATGACCCCTAAAACTTTGACCATAATGACAATTAATAAATTGAATTGTGTATTGACTAAGAATTTTTGTTCATTTAAAGCAGTTGTTCTCAACTTGTGGGTTTTTATCCATTTGGGAGTTGAACAACTCTTTTACAGGGGTCCCTTAAGACCACTGGAAAACATAGATATTTACATGTGATTCATAATAGTAGCAAAATTACAGTTGTGAATTGGCAATAAAAATAATTTTATGATTGGGGGCCACCACAACATGAGAAACTATATTAAAAGTTTGCAGCATTAGGAAGGTTGAAAACAACTGATTTAAACTCAACATTGAGACAGTAAAAAAGAAATTTATATATGAGAGGGAGATTTGTAATACATACTGGATCCGTTACTTTTCTGTTGCTATGATAAAACACCATGACATGACAAGAGTTCATCCTGGAGGTGAGACATCATAGCCGGGATGAAGCAGGGATGGCAGCAGGAGAAGGAAGCTGAGAGAACCTATTTTTATTCACATATAGAAAGCAGAAAGAGGGAACTATAAGTGGGGTGAGCCTATAAACTCCCCAAGGACACACTATGCTTTTATTTCAGTTAATCTATACCTCCTAAAGGTTCTATAATCTCCACATATAGTACTACCAACTGGAGATCAAGTGTTCAAATATACAAACCTATGGGGGAACATTTGTCATTAAAACTACCACAATTGTGGTGATATACTGTATATTTAATAAAATTAGTTGGCGTATACTGTATATTTAATAAAATTAGTTGGCGGATGACTTTTACCTTTTTAAACATAAAACAAAAAGTCATATTTAGTAGATTTGCGCACACCACATATTCCATGTTTGCATTAATTCAGATATGTATTTTACCTTTAAAAGTTTGTGTGTTTTCAGAAGAAAAAGACCAGACACCAGTGAAGACAACTAGCCCAGATGATCGAGCCTCTCAGGATGTCTCTGTTGCAGTTTTCTTAAAATTCTACATTCAGAACAACTTCAAAGCTGCTAGCTGAGATGGTTCAGCCTCCCAGACTATCCAGCCAAGATTTCAGATAAGCTCAACACTTTTCCATCATAGAGACTAAACAAAATAACACAGCTAGCTCTTCCAGGGCTTGACCATTATCCCAATTTTCTCAGAGTATCCTAAAAATGCTGTTGCTCCCAGACAATAGAAAGCAGTCTAGAAAACATGGCACCCATATTTTCAAGAGGAGAGGTGGGTGATATTTCGTCATTTGGTGGGATATGGATATTTGTCATCATTTTTAGGGAAGTTGGTTGCAAATTGTTACTGGTCATGGTAAGGGAGGAAACTAGGCAAAGGTTAGATTCAAGGATCTCTTTTTGAAAAAGAGAAGGTATGGGAATGATAGAATAAAAGGGCAGATTACTGAATCTACTTTAATCTGAAAAGCAACTACTAACCTCAAATATTTTATATTGCTATGAATTTTTGTATGTTGATACAAATTTAAGGTTATTTTTGTTATATTGTATATATGTTTCTAGTCTTGTTTAAGGCATTGTGCCTATGCATCTCATTTAACAATATAAATTTCTAGTCCTTTAAAGCTGTTTAAGATAATAAAAAAAATCAAGAACAGATTGAAGACCTAAACAGATCTATAACACCAAGGTAAATTGAAGCTGTTATTAAAAGTCTCACAAATAAAAAAAAAAGTCCAGGTCCAGATGGTGTAAGAATTCCTGGCACTCCACGTGGTGAAGTTAACATGGCTCCAGCAGGACTCACCTTGTACGGAGGCACATCCCTGGGCATGGCTGCGTAAACCCATGCCCACCCATCTCTTAAAAACAGGCACCATGTTGCAATCTGTTGCTCCTCCTCTCCTGCTTCTCTGCTCCTGTAACCACCTGGAAACTCCACTGAATAAATTCTCATGTGGCCTTGGTAGTGTGCGCGTGCGTGCGTGTGTATGTGTGTGTGTGTGTGTGTGTGTGTGTTTTCTCACATGCAAAACCAACAGATGGGTTTACTGCACAATACTACCAGACATTCAAAGAAGAACTAATATCAATACTCAATAAACTGTTCCATAGAGTGGAAATTGAAGAAACACCACCAAAGTCCTTTATGAAGCCACAATCACCCTGATACCTAAGCCACTCAAAGACACAACAAAGAAAAATTTATAGACCAATATCCCTCATGAACATTGATGCAAAGCTACTCAACAAAATTCTGGCAAACCAATTGCAACAACATATAAAAAACTCATCCATCATGGTCAAGTAGGCTTCATCCCAGAAATGCAGGAATGGTTCAACATACGAAAACTATAAATGTCATCCATCATATAAACAGATTGAAGGAAAAAGACCACATGATCACCTCCTTAGATGCTGAAAAAACCTTTGACAAAGTCCAACACTCATTTATAATAAAAGTCCTAGAGAGATCAGGAATACAGAGGAAATTCCTAAGTATAATAGAAGCAATTTACAAGAAGCCAATGCCAACATCAAACTAAACGGAAAGAAACTCAAGGCAATCCCACTAAAAACAGGACTAGACAAGGCTGTCCTCTCTCCCCTTATCTATTCAACATAGTTCTTGAAGTTTTAGCCAAAGCAATAAGAGAACAAAAGAAGATTAAGGGTACACAAATTGGAAAAGAAGAAGTGAAACTATCTCTATTTGCAGATGATATGATTCTATACATAAGTGACCCACAAAACTCTACCAAGAAACTTCTACAGCTGATAAACACCTTCAGCAATGTAGCAGGATATAAGATTAACTCAAAGAAATCAGTAGCACTTCTATACACTAAAGATAAAAGGGCCGAAAAAGAAATAAGGAAGACATCACCCTTTATAATCGCTGCAAATATCATTAGATAGTTTGGAGTAACTATAACCAAAGAAGTAACAGATCTATTTGACAAAAATTTTAAATCACTGAAGAAAGAAATTGAATAGGATATCAGAAAATGGAAAGTTCTCCCATGTTACTGGATAGGTAGGATCAACATAGTAAAAATGGCAATTCTACCAAAGGCAATCTACAGATTCAATGCACTGCCCATCAAAATCCCAACACAATATTTTTTGGACCTTGAAAGAACAATACTCAATTTCATTTGGAATAACAGGAAAGCCAGGATTGCCAAAACAGTTTTGCTCAACAAAAGAACCTCAGGAGGTATCATCATCACTCACTTCAAGTTATACAATAGAGCTACAGTAATAAAAACAGCCTGGTACTGGTATAAAAACAGACTTGGGGATCAATGGAATAGAATTGAGGATCCAGGCATTATCCAAAAAACTATGAACACCAGATCTTCGACAAAAAGGCCCAAAATATTCAATGGAAAAAAAGATAGTATCTTTAATAAATGGTGTTGGCATACCTGGATGGCAGTATATAGAAAAATGCAAATAGCCCATTGCTTCCGCTTCCACTCCCGGGACCAAGTGCTGTCTGCAGAGACCCAGGACACTCTGGAGCAGGGGCAGGTAAACTTTGCCCCTGACCACATCCACAGCTCCTGCTGAGGGAATTTGCACGGCTCCCCACCAGGACCTCGAACTGAGTGAACCAACTACAGGGGTCTCTGAAGGGCAGATTCAGACCCTGCCCAGAGGTGAGGAGGGGTCACCAGGCCTCAGCGCCTATATCCCAGCCTGGGAGGGAGAGTTGAGCTCCCATTGCTTTCGGTTTCGCTCCCAGGACCAAGTGCTGTCTGCAGAGTCCCAGCACACTCTCGAGCAGGGGCAGGTAAACTCTGCCCCTGACCACATCCACAGCTCCTGCTGAGGGAATTTGCACGGCTCCCCACCAGGACCTCGAACTGAGTGAACCAACTACAGGGGTCTCTGAAGGGCAGATTCAGACCCTGCCCAGAGGTGAGGAGGGGTCACCAGGCCTCAGCGCCTATATCCCAGCCTGGGAGGGAGAGTTGAGCTCCCATTGCTTCCGGTTTCGCTCCCAGGACCAAGTGCTGTCTGCAGAGTCCCAGCACACTCTCGAGCAGGGACAGGTAAACTCTGCCCCGGGCCACATCCACAGCTCCTGCTGAGGGAATTTCCACGGCTCCCCATCACGACCTCGAAATGAGTGAACCAACAACTGCA
>PVIH01028990.1:0-14354 GCA_004025045.1 Sigmodon hispidus | reverse complement strand
CTTCAGCAATGTAGCAGGATACAAGATTAACTCAAAGAAATCAGTAGCCCTTCTATACACTAAAGATAGAAGAGCTGAAAAAGAAATAAGGGAAACATTACCCTTCATAATAGCTGCAAATAGTATTAAATACCTTGGAGTAACTATAACCAAAGAAGTAACAGACCTATTTGACAAAAATTTTAAATCACTGAAGAAGAAATTGAAGAGGATATCAGAAAATAGAAAGCTCTCCCATGTTCCTGGATAGGTAGGAACAGCATAGTAAAAACGACAATTCTACCGAAAGCAATCTACAGATTCAATGTACTGCCCATCAAAATCCCAATACAATATTTTTTGGACCTTGGAAGAACAATACTCAATTTCATTTGGAAAAATAGGAATGCCAGGATTGCCAAAATAATTTTGCTCAAAAAAGAACCTCAGGAGACATCACCATCCCTGACTTCAAGCTATCCTATACAGCTATAGCAATAGAAACAGGCTGATACTTGCATAAAGACAAACTTGTGGATCAATGGAATCTAACTGAAGTTCCTGACCTTCACCAAAAAACCTAATACCTGATCTTTGACAAAGAGGCCCAAAATATTCAAAGGGAAAAAGATAGTATCTTTAACAAATGGTGTTGGCATAGCTGGATGGTTGTGTTTAGATGAATACAAATAGATTCCACCCTGTCACACTGCACAAAGCTCTAATTCAAGTGGATCAAAGACCTCAACATAAACCCAGCAACTTTGAAGACGATAGAAAAGAAAATGAGAAATACACTTCTATGAATTGGCACAAGCCCCCACTTCCTAAATATAAAACTAGTGGCACAGGCACTAAGATCAGTAATCAATAAGTGGGATCTCCTGAAGCTGAGAAGCTTCTGTAAAGCCAAGGACACCATCAATAGGAAAAGGACAGCCTACAGATTGGGAAATGGTTTTCACCAACCCTACAAGTGACAGAGGATTGATCTCTCAGATATATAAAGAACTCAAGAATCTAGAGCTCAAAACCATGAATAAAACAATCAAAAAATGGGGTTCAGAACTAAAAAGGGAATTCTCAGCAGAATTACAAATGTGTGAAAGGCACTTGAAAAAGTGCTCATCATCTTTAACATCACAGAAATGCAAATCAAAACAACTTTGAGATACCATCTGACACCTGTCAGATTGGCTAAGATGAAAGACACAGATGACATCCTACGGTGGAGAGGATGTGGTGCAAGGGGAACACTTCTCCATTGCTGGTGGGAGTGTAAGCTTGTTCAGCCACTCTTGAATGCATGATGGTGGTTTCTCAGAAAACTGAGAATAAATCTCCCCATGGATCCAGCAATACCACTTCTGGGTGTATACCCTAAAGATGCACAGTATCACTAAAAAGTCAATAGCTCAACTATGTTCATAGCAGCATTATTTATCATTGCAAGAACCTGGAAACAACCTAGATGCCCCTCAACTGAAGAATGGATTAACAAACTGTGGTACATCTACACAATGGAGTACTACTCAGCAGTAAGATAAATGACATCCTAAAATTTAAAGGCAAATGGATGGATTTGAAGAATATCCTCCTGAGCATGGATCACAAACCCAGAAAGATATGCAAGGGATGTACTCACTGATTAGTGGACTCTAAAGAAAAAAGAGATAGAGAGAGAGAAAAAAAAAGGAAAGCATGCCCAAGCTGCAAAGCACAACCACTAAACAGCTTGGGATCAGAAACACCTTGGACAGACACCTTCAATCCCATTCTCCCTAGAAGAACACCTTACTCAGTCTTGATGTTGGTGGGGGGAGAAAACTGCGTTTGCCAGGAGTGGAGGCTGAACTAAGCAATATTGGGACCTTGAGAACTCGGGACTGCCTGCCCATGTGGGGGTGGGGAGTTGTGGAGAAGATAGAATGACCTGATGTGGTGGGAGAGGAAAGGAACCTCAAATAAGGATATACAAGGTTAGTAAATATGACTTCTTTATTCATAATAATAAAAAAGGAAAAAAAGAAAAAGATAAATCAAATTTAGCATTATTATTCCTTTAATAATGAAGATGTATAGATTCACAACATAAAATAATAAATATGAAATAAGCAAAAAAAGAAACAAAATTATGACATGTAAGCTCTATTTGTGAGGTTATAGTCAGTTTGATACCCAAAATACATAAAGATGCAACAACCACCCAAAATTACAGACCAATCTTACTCATAATCATTGATGCAAATCTATTCAACAAAATATTGTAAAGTTAATCCTAGAACACATAAAAAGTCCCACATGATCAAATAGTGTTTATCCCAGTGATGCAGGGATGATTCAATGTAGAAAATTTTATCTAAGTTATCTACCATATTAACAAACTGAAAAACAAAAAATAATAATCTCATTAGATTTTTGAAAAAGTCTTTGACAAAATCCAACACCCATTCATAAAAAGGTCTTGGAGAACTCATAAATACAAGGTAAATACCTAAATATGATAATGGAAATATACAGCAGCCAACAGCCAACATAAAAATAAATGATTAGTAACTAAAAGTCATCTCTCTAAAACTGGAGATAAAACAATTTCCTCTGTCAATTCTTATTCAACAAAGTACTTGAGGTCCTAGCTAGAGCAGTAAGACAGCAAAAGGAGATGAAGGGGATACAAACTGGAAAGAAAGAAGTCAAAATTTAGCTATTTGCAGGTAATATAATAGTAGATGTAATTCATCCTAAAAATTGTATCAAAGAACTCCTAAAACTGTAAAAAATTTTCAGTAATATGACAGAATACAAAACTAAGTAGACAAATTAGTAGTCCTCCTATATATAAAAGATAATTGGGCTGAAAGAGAAATTACAAAGACATAATCATTTACAACAGCCACAAGTAACATCAAATGTTACAGTGTAACTGTAACAAAGCAAGAAAAGGACCTGTATTAAAGAACTTTAAATTTTTGAAGAATGAAACTGAAGAAGATATCAAAATGTAAAAACTTCTCTTATGTTGTTGGAAAGGTAAGTTTAACATAGCAAAAAGGGCAATCTCATCTAAATAAATCTACAGATTTAACAAAATCCCCATCAAAATCCCAAGGCAATACATCACAAACATCAAAGGAACAATACTCATTTTCATATAAAAAAACAAGAAACCCAGGACAGCAAAAAAAAAATCTTATCCAAAACCAGATATTCTTAAGGCATCACCATCTCTGACTTCAAACTTTACTATAGAGCTATACTACTGGACACAATTTGGTATTGGCCTATATTAGAGATGGTAACTAATGTATTCAAATTGAAGACCTTGATATTAACGCACACACCTATGAGAACCTGATTTTTGACAAAGTGTCCAAAGCTGTGCATTTTCAACAAATAGTGCTAGCATGACTGGATGTCAAAGTGTAGAAGAATGCAAATGCACTTATATTTCTTTTTCTGCACAAAATTTAAGTCAAAATGGATCAAAAATATCAACATAGACTCAGTTACACTTAACCTGATAGAAGAGAAATTGAAAAGTAGTCTTGAATGCATTGGCACAGAACACAATTACAACACCAGTAGCACAGACACTGAAAATAAAAATTAATAAATGGAACCTCCTGAAACTGCAGAGCAAAGGACAAAGTCACTAAGACAAACCAACAGCTCACAGAAAGAAAAAAGATATTTACCAATCCCAACTCTGGCAGAGGGCTGTTTTTCAAAATATATCTGTCAGAATAGCTAGCATCAAAAACACTGAAAGCCTACTTTGGAAAGAATGTAAAGAAAGAGAAACACTCCTCTGCTGCTTGTAAATTTATAAATTTGTACAGCCACATTGGAAATCAGATGGTTTCTCAAAAATTGAAAATAAATCTTCATCAAGAATCAGCAATACTCCTACTGGGCGTACACCAAGAAGATGCTCAACCACAATGCAACGACACTTGCTCAGCTTTGTTCATAGCAGATTAACTCATCATACACAGATGTCCTTTAAGCAAAGAATGGATAAAGAAAACGTACCTTTTTACAATGGACCATTACTCAATGAACAAACAACAACAACAGCAAAAACAAACAACAAAAAAAAAGAAAACATAATATTTGCAGGCAATTGAATAAAACTAGAAAATAATCATCCAGTGTTAGGTAACCTAGACTTAGAAAGATAAACACAGTATTTATTGAATCAGAACTGTATAGTAAACACATTGCAAAGTATAAGCAGGGTAGATTACATAACCCTGGATAAGATAGGTAGAGAGCAGGACCCTAATAGTTATACACATGGATTGCACCAGGAAGGGAAAATGATTAATATATCCTGAGTGAACAGGGAGAGAAAGTGCAGAGAAAATAGGAGAGAGGTTAGGAAATGAGGGTTCTCAAAGCCTGAGCTGGAAGAGAGAATGAGAGCTGAGCAATGAGGTAGATAACCTAACAAAATGAGCTGTTATGGGCTTGGGAAGAAACCTGGTGAAGAACTAAAGGGAATATTCCATTTTAATAGAAGAGCCCTGAGAAGAAACTCCTCACCCAGTTCCCAAAGACTATTGCTAGAAACTGTTACTCACAAAAGATAACCATGACTTGAGTTCTGATCACAGAATGCCAAACACTCTGACCTTGCTACCTGAAGACCTACTGTTGTAGTCAAAATACACCACCATAATTCCTGGGCCCAGATTTAAGGAACAATTCCCCAGATGAGCTGTTAGCACAAAACCTTGTACTTAAATAACAGCAAATTGTGATTTTTCTCTTTAAAAGCAGCTGTTAAGCTCCCCTATACCTGTCCTGCACCCCCAACATGCTATGGCAAGAGCTGAACTGGGTTCCCTCCTTGGCTTACATTCACATACATAAACTTTGCTTTTGCATCTGAATTCCCGTGATTGATTGTCTTTTCTGGAAAAGGCAAGTCTGGGCACAACACTGGTACTAGGGAAGTCCACAGGAACTCACAAGGATGTTCTAGCTAAGTCCTGTAGCAATGCTGAAGAGGATTCCTGAACTAGTCTTCCCTGTCCTGAGATTGTTGACTAACCCTGTAATTGTCACTAGAGAATCTACATTCCATGATTGATAGAAGCAGATGCAGACACCCAGAACCCAGCACTTGACCAAACACATGGAGTTCAGTTGAAGAGAGGAAGACACAATAAGAGGAGCAAGGGTAGGGTCAAGAACACAATGGAGATAACCAAAGGGACAGCTGACCTGAGCTAATGGGAGCTCACTGACTCTGGACTGACAGCTGGTCAGCCTGTATGGGTTCCAACTAGGCCCTCTACATCAGGGTTACAGTTGCTATAATCAAGATGTTGATGGAGCCCTTAAAATAGTACCAGAAAATATCCCAGTTATATGAACTGGCTTGTTGGAGCCTGCCTCCTTGGTGTGATGACTGGTTCAGCCTGATTTAAGCAGACGAGTAGCCTTGCCACAGCTTGATATGCTAACCTGTGTTGATTGATCAAGAGAGGCATTTTGCCCTTTGAGGAGTGAATGGAGTGTGGAATGAAGGGATGTGGAAAGGTGGTGTGAGCAGAAGAAAGAGAGTAAGGGGGGATAGTGGAGCACATGTAAAAGAATTCATATTAATAATAAAATTTTTTTAAAAAAATATGATCCAAACTTTCTGTGGTTTCAGAGATTGATTGGTGGCTAAAAACACTAATTGCTCCTCAGAGTATTCAGGCCTTATTTCAAACTCTCAATGGTTGGTCAAACCATATGCAACTCCAGTCCTAATGGATCCAATGTTGTTCTGACCTCTTCAAGTACTTGATGAATGTAGTACATTGACATACATGCAGGAAAAATGTCTATGCATATAAGAAGAAAGTATTACTCTCCAAATCTACAAACCTACACCTCCACACCTGAGTATTAAACAAAACAAAACAAAACAAAGAACTTTTTTAAATGTTAAGATAATTTTTGGTCTCCCAGAAAAAGATTTTTATTCACTTATATTTTTTTAATTTTCACATAACTTGTAAAAATGATATTTCTAAATATTTAGAAAACAG
This sequence comes from Sigmodon hispidus, assembly GCA_004025045.1. Taxonomy (NCBI): domain Eukaryota; kingdom Metazoa; phylum Chordata; class Mammalia; order Rodentia; family Cricetidae; genus Sigmodon; species Sigmodon hispidus. The sequence goes on along the minus strand of PVIH01028990.1, from coordinate 8,331 downwards.
TTCTTATTTTACAAGAAATCCATAAAAATTGACATAATAAAATATTTAGTGATAATGCTACATGAACCAGAGGCAGTTTAGGGTGCTCAATATATTCTATTTTTAAATAGGAAGATAGCCTCTCTTATGAAAACTGGACAACACACCAAACATAGTCTTTGGGTTATTCAGCCTCCTGTACAGGTCTTCCAGGCAGTGTTTGATTTCAACACTCTTGTGATGTGGGCCACAAATTTGATCATTGTTTCTTTTCCCACAAGTTTTGTACAAACATGGCCACAACACTTCTTACAATCAGAATAGATTGTTGGTAGAAGGTTATATTTCTTGAGGTTTTGAGTTTTAATCCCATGACTAAAAGCCTAGTTAACAAGAATAGACATTTCAGACTCAATTACTTCCATGAGCAGAAAATCTTACTAGGGTTATCTTTGTATATTTCAGGGAGTTTACACTGGATTAAGTTTCCATATTGCCCTACAAAATGTTATCTAAGTACAGTCATTTCTCTGTATTCTTTTCCTTATCCACTACTCTCATCTGAATAAAATATTGCCAGTCTACTTGCAAATTCTAATTTCCTCTTCTCAAGGAGATCATCACTTGAGCTCTCTTTTTCATTTAGCCATTCTGGCTCTGTAGATTGTAGCATGGTTATTCTTTACTTAAAAGGTAATATCCACTGTTGAGTGAGTACATATTATATTTTCATCCTGTGTATAAGTTGCTGGCATTAGCACTTTCTTTATGCAGCTAATCAGCTCCCCAATAAAGATATGAAGACATATTATTAATGATAAATTCTCTATTTTTGCTTAGGTGTGTCTCACTAACTCTTTATGTCTTAATTTAACCTCTTTCTATTTATTTATGTTTTGCTTTGAAGATTTTTACCTTTTTGCATTTTGCATGGTCTACTATCCTATTTCACCTCGACTGTCTTGCTTGACTCTGGTATTTCACTTTAATTTTCTTAGTTTTTATCTCCCTTTTCTTAATCTCTGAAAATTTCACTTCTCTTTTCTCTCATTCTGTGGGCCTGGAAGTTCTGATTATACCCTCTCCTCCCTATTAGCTACTAATTTTGTTATTAGACCAATTCAATTCCCTAGTTTGCCAGTGTAAAACAACACAGTTTTATGTAATTAAGCAAATACAATAAAAACAAATGCAACACATCAGTTTTTGGTTAGACAAATATTCTCCACTTATGTCACTCAAGATAATTTTTTAAAGTTTCACTCATTTGCCTAAAATTATTAATGAAATGAGTTTTAAATTATTAATATTTATACTCCATTATGTAAATGTCTTACATTTAATTTATCCATTTTAGAATTGAGCAATCTAGCTAATTTGTAGTTTCTATTATGAATACATCTAATAAGATCATATTTGATCCAATATCTTTGTGATAGAATGAAGCATCTTTTGGTTGTATGCTCAAGAGTAGATTAGGTGCCTGAGGTAGTTTTATTACCACTTATTTGAGTAATTTCAACACTAATTTCCAAATTGGATGTGCAAGTCTGCATTCCCATTAGCAATGGAAAAATGTTTCCTTTGCACCACATCCTTCTAGCATTACTTTTCACTTGTGTTATTGACCTTATCCATTCTGATAGGTACAAAGGGAATTTTGATTGCCGTTTTTAGTTGTATTTCACAACTGCTTAAAAATGTTAAACACTTTTTAATTGCTACCTTAGTGAGCAGGAGTGACCAATGTACTTGGCCATTCATTTTTTAAGCTTCATATTCCCAGAGTTACTAGGGGTGTTTGTGATTTCTGGAAAGCACTTTAGTAAGCTCATGGCATACTAGACCATTCCCGCTTGTTATTTGGTAAATATACACTATTAATTACTTCCATTGTAATCTAAGAAACATATAATTTCAAAATCTGACATTGTTTATGGTCTGTCTCTGGAGATGAAAGAATTCAAAGAAAAACATTTAAAGTATGATGTAGCAAGCATTTCTGACCTGGACTAGGCTAAGGTTTGGAGGAACAGCCCCCAAAAGTCACAGAGAGTCTCATATTAATTGCAATCTGTTTGGCTTATGGCTTAGGCTCATTGTCTGCTAACTGCTGCTTCTTAACTCAACATTTCTACTAATCTATCTTTCACATGTGACTTTTAGCTTTTCTGTTCTTTTTAATCCCCTGAATCTGCCCTATTTCCCCTTTATCTATGCTCATGTTTCTCCTATTTCTTTTTTAATTAGTTATTTCTTTATTATTTATACTGTATGCAGAAGAGGGTAGCAGATGTCATTATAGATGGTTGTGAGCCACCATGTGGTTGGTGGGAATTGAATTCAGGACTTCTGGAAGAACAGTCAGTGCTCTTAACCTCTGAGCCATCTATCCAGCCCCCTTCCCCTATTTCTAACATAGGCCAAAAATGTTTCCTTATTATCCAAAAATAATTCAAAGCATACAGAATGATATCCTATATCAGCATGCCTTTACTCATGAAAGTCTTTTTTTAGCTTGTATTTTTATTTATTTATTCATATTTTTTATTACAATAAAGTCACATTTTTTTATCTGTGTATAGCCTTGATCAAACACCAATCCCCCTCCCACCCGTTCCAGTCACTCTCTCTTCTCCACATAAATTTATCTCCTTGTTCGCAAGGGCAGGAGGTCCCAAGGATCCAATATTGCTTAATTCAACATCCACTCTTGGCAGATCTGCTTTCCTCACCCCAACATCAAGACTTGGTCCGATTTTCCTCTAGAGGGAGTGGGATCCAAGGTGCTGGTCCAAGATGTTTCAGATCTCAAGCTGTTCAGTGTTTGTGGTTTGAAGTTTAAACATGCTTTGCTTTTTGCTATTTTGTTTAGAGTACACTGATGAGTGAATAAATTCCCTGCTTATCTTTGTGGGTTTGTGATACGTAGCTCAGGAAAAATTCTTATGATCAAAACTTAAAATTTGCCAAAAGAAAAGCCAAGAGAAAAGAAATGAAAATTATATTTATAATGAATGCTTAAATATTCATATTATAAAAACACATTTTACTTTAAGATACATTTTAGTGTTAGTTATGTGTATACTGGGAGTGTTTCAATATGACTCTAAGTGCCATCTGGGCCAAAGACCTTGAGCACTCCATAGCTGGATTCTAGATGTTGGTAAGCTACCTGTAGAAACTGGATTCAAATTCAAAGTAAGAGCCATATTCTTCCTGGAACACTGCCTTATCTCTCTACTTGAAAAAAATTAAAACTAAGTATGTAAAACTGCTGTAGGCCACTAAATAATATACAGCAGAAGACAATCAGTATTATATACTTGTTGTACTTCAGCTCTGTGTTGAAGTACCCTACTAGGTAAAATCTGTGAAGGAGTCTTAATTAAGAAATTTTTTGGCAAATTTCTTTAGGCACTGTCCATGGAGTAGTCTCACTAAACAAACTTCATGAAGTGTTCCCACCAGCAAAGTTCATGGGGAAGTCTGTGGAGTAGCCCCACTAGTCAAAGCTTGTGGAATGACTGGCTGTGGACACTGTTTGATTATTCTTTTTAACTTTCTTATATACCACTATTATGCTTTTCTAATAAAAAGAGTTGTGAGATTTTTTTCCACATCTGATTGATAGTGTATTTTACATGTTTGGGCACACATATCTTTGTGGATAGTCAAGAAAATTAATTTCTATGGTATAAAAAATATACCAGCATATTCTTTGTTACTGGCACAGAAAAGAAATGGTATTTTCAGTATCAAGGACATATAATTTTAAACTTCAGAAAAAAATTTAAACAGACTAAAGTGCTCCTGCAGGAAATATACAAAGACTAATTCCCAGGTGTTATTTATTGCTGAATCAAGGTGAGGATTTTTGAGATCTGTCCCTTTGCAACATTTGACTTTCTGCAAGTACTCTGACCATTAAATATTCAACTATCTGCGGGTATTATTATTTTCTAAATTTGAATGTCATTATCTCCCTGGAAAAAGTTACATGCAAGGCAAAACATTTACATTGGCCATATTTTTCTTGTGTGTGACTTTCCTGGTAATTATTGGATCAAAAGTTTCTCCCTGAGACCCAAGGTCTTTAGCATCTTTTTGATCAAAAGGCAGTTCCTGAGATGCACAATTCACCAGCACATATTTTCTTATTTTTATTATAAATAAAGTTATATTTTTTATCCATGTATACCCTCATTCAGACACCCTTTTCCCTCCCGCACCTCCCTGTTACTCACTCTTCTTCCCATCACTTTCTCTGCTCCCCAACAAGGGCAGGAGGTCCCAAGGTCCCCAAGTCCTAAGGTGGCTTAGTTCAGCATCCACTCCAGGCAGATTCGCTCTCCTCATCTCAACATCAAGACTGGGTCAGGTGTTCCTCTGGTGGGAACAGGCTCCAAAGTGCTGATCCAAGGTGTTTTAGATGCCAAGCTGTAAGGTCGCTGTGTTCTGCACTTGGACATGCTTAGTTTTTGTTTAAAGTCCACTAATGAATGAGTACATCCCCTGATTAAATTTCCGGGTTTGTACTACCTCATTCAGGAGGATATTTTCCAATTCCATCCATTTGTCTGCAAATTTTAGAATACAATTCTCTTTCTAAATGCTGAGTAGTACTCCATCCGTGTACATGTACCACAGTTTGTTAAACTATTCTTCAGTTGGGGACCATCTAAGTTGTTTCCAGATTCTTGCTATTATAAAACATGCTGCTATAAACATAGTTGAGCTAAAGCATTTGGAGTGATAATTGTCATCTTTAGGGTGTATTTTCAGTAGTGGTATTGCTGGATCTTTAGGGAGATTGATTCCCAGGTTTCTGGCAAACTGTCATACTGCATTCCAGAGTAGCTGAACCAGCTTACACGTCCATCAACAGTTGAGGAGTGTTCCCCTTGCTCCATAACAACTCTAACATAGGCTGTCATCTGTGTCTTTTATCTTAGCCAAATTGACAGGTATAAGGTATCTCAAAGCTGTTTTGATTTGCATTTGTCTGATGGCCTTAGATGTTGAGCAATTTTTTAAGTGCCTGTTAGCCATTTGTATTTCTTCTGCTGAGAATTCCCTTATTAGATCTGAACCACATTTTTTATTGGGCTATTCGAGGTTTTGGGCTCTAGTTACTTGAGTTATCTATATATTTTATAGATCAGTCCACTATCACCTGTAGGGTTGGAGAAAATCTTTTCCCATTCTGTAGGCTGTCATTCTGGCATATTGATAGTGACCTTGGCTTTACAGAAGTTTCTCAGTTTCAGGAGGTCCTCCTTATTGATTGTTGTTCTTAGTGTCTGGGCTACTAGTGTTACATTTAGGAAGTGGTCAACTGAGCCAACTTGTTGGAGGGTATTTTATTGTGTTATGAACTCGTCGTGAGATATGTTTTAAATGAGGTTTATTTTGTGAGAATCGTTTATAAAACAATGAAGGTTTTAGGAAAAGGTGAAGGGGTGAGTTGTAGTGTGTCGGAGCGTTTTTAACGAAATTTTTTTATTTATATGTTGTACTTTTGAAAACTCGTGCCACTAGCTAGAATTGTGTCTAGTTTGGAAGTTGTGTCATCTTCTTGGAACCTTTGTGTGAGGTCTTGGTCTTGTGTGAGAGAATGTAGGCTTTTTGTTTTGTTTTGTTTTGCTTTGTTTTTGGCAGTTTATTTTTGAAGCTCTTTTTAGTTGACTATGTTTTGTTTGGCTCTAGTCCTCTGACGATTTGTTTATATGTGTAGTTTCTGATTTTTCGCTACATCTCCCCGTTTTGTCTAAATAGGAAGGTTTTAAACTAGGTATAAAACTATATATTATAGGGATTATTATAAGGCAGTGTCTGGGAAAGAGAAAGGTATTAATATAAGTGAGGTCAAACTATTGTTAACAAATAACAACTATAAAGTGTAATTTAATATTTAAAATGTTGATATGAGAAAATGTATCGGGATTGTTTTAAGGCTGTTTATTTTAAACAATAAAGTTTTAATATTTTAGTGCCTTTGTTGAAATCTGAAGTAATAACAACTTTAATTATTTAATTTTTAACATCGTTAAGACTTGAGAAGGAAAATATATATTTGAAGTTGGAAGCATGAAGTAACTTTTAGAATTTAGGAGTAGACAATGACAGTTAACTATTTGGATAGTCATTTATTATTTTTTTGCATAACGGGAGTATTTATTTTTGTGGCTATTGGCCTATGATATTTAACAAGTTTTTATAGAAGTAGGGTATTTTTTGGTAGGACTGTTTTATTTTGTTTAGGCAGGCTTTGGCAGTTTTTATGTTTTATTTGTTTGTCTATTTTGGACAGTGAGCACGTTGACAGCAGTCGGGGCAAGTGTAGTCTTTTGTCTTTTAGGCCATTATTTGTCAAACAAGACAATTTTTTTGTAAGATGTTTGTGATGTTTAACATTACTTTGAGAAAGGAACGGTGATGTCAGGAGTTGTCATGTCTCTTAAGGCCAAATTTGAGATAACAAAATTTTGAATGTTATATTCTTTTAGTCTATGAAGTGGTTGAAGACATTTATTTATTGGGTGTATTTTAACATGTTTTTGAAAAGCCTGAGTATTTTGAATGTTAGGTGGCAAATCTGAGTAATCATAATCTGTAATCTCAATTAACTAAGAAAGTGAAGTTAACATTGTAAAAATAGGCATTTTAAAAATGAGTGTATAGCTCTTTTAAATAATTTTAAGTATAACAATCTTATGAATATTGATTAAAATATACATTTTGTATAAAATGACAACATTATTTTAACTATATATCATTATATATAAAAATATATTTGAACAGATTTGTATAAAACAACTCGTGTGTATATTATAACAAATGTTATGACTATTATAAATAATTAGAGGTGAAAATTGTATTATGGAAATGACAATGTACTTAATATATATTAATGAGTAAAATATTTTAGACAGAGGTAGACGCGTGCAAAATAGGACAATTATGTATTTAACTTTGTGTTAATATATATTATTTTAATTAGAAATATAGATTAATTTTTTATTTGTGTTAATATATAAACGTTTATATTATGTTTAACTCTGTATTAATATATATATTATTTTAATTAAACATAACATTTGAATTATGTCAATTTATTTTTTATTTATTTTTTGGTTAATAGTTGTTTGTAAGTATAATGATTTTTATTTATTTATTTATTTATTTATTTTTATTGGTGGGGGCCCCATGTTCCTTCTGGATGTCTTGTAGAGTGTTGGTAGAAGAAAATGTTTTTAAAAGTGAAGGATCTAATGGATATTATCAACTGAAGATATTGAACCATCAGAAAGTATTGAGTGTAGAAAAGATTTTTAGAGTAAGAGAGTAAAAAATGTAGAAAGAAATAAGATTTAAAACTTAAAATAAAAGTGAGATAAGATTGGTTTTTATATATTTTATCTATTTTTTGTCTCACTTTAGATTTTTTTTTTGATGTGAGACAGAGTTTTTAAAGTTCTATTTATTAATATGTTTGGGTTTAGAGAGGGAGAAAGTCATTTATTTTACTTTTAAAGCCAGCTTTTTTTGTTATTAAACTAGGACTTTATATATATATATATATATAAATATATAAATAATCATTGGATATAGATGTATAGTTGTGAGAATAGAGAAATTACTCTTAGTGTCTGTCAGTGTCAGGTGTCTTTGTAATCTCTTGTAGTCTTTTTAACAGTTTAAAAGTCTGAGCATTTAGCATCTCTTTAGCTTTGTCAAGAGGGTTGTATCTATTTTTTTGTAAAAACAAAATTAAGACCAAGCCCCACCTTGGTTAAGTGAATGTGTTTTATTATATATTTAATTGTCTTATTGGCAGAAGAGCCATTACTCCTCCTCAGGTGGGTTCTCCTTTTTGATCTGGTTTTTTATCAATCTTGTTGGTGGGTTATCTTGAGCAGGTGTTGTCTTAAAATTTTTTTTTTTTAAATCTTTAAGTGAGCCTCATGATCTTGTAACTTAGTGGTAATGTTTCTTTTTAGTGTTTTAAATTTTTTTTATAAATGACTTTTTTAATAATTTTATAGAGTGGAAAATTTTTTTAGTTTTTATATTTTTTTGTTTTATTATTTTTTGTTTAAATTTTTTAGAGTTTTTATTCATTATTTTAAATTTTTTATTTATTTTTAAATTTTTTTTATTTAATTTTTTAAAATTTTTATTAATATGAGCTTTGTATTTCTTTGACAAAATTTTTACTTATTTTTTTAAATTTTTTATTTAATTTTTTAGAATTTTTATTAATATGAGCTCTGTATTTTTTTTGATTAATGCAGACCTCTTTTTTATGGAAGCAATGAGTATGTGGATTGTCTTAACATATTTATTTAT
>PVIH01028989.1:0-14355 GCA_004025045.1 Sigmodon hispidus | reverse complement strand
TAATGTGCTTTCCTTAATTTCTAGACCTTTGGTTTGTAACAGCTCCTGTAGAGCTAGAAAAATTGGATGTGAGGTAGAATTACCCATCCTTTTAAATCCCTGATCTTACTTTCAGAATTTTCTCAGAGCCTCAATTTCACTTTCCCTATTCCTGCTCTGCTAAACAGCCCCAATTTCAGCTTCCCTATTCCTGCTGTGCATCCGCAGCAATGAGAGGTTAAGCTTGCTCGTCAGCAAGCTCCCTCTCCTCTGTCTTTCCCTACAGACAGAGCTCTGCCCGCTATGACCACGGATCCCAATTACCTGGGACTTACCAGTATACCCCCTGATTGTGGAGAGTTCTGGATTCCCTGAAGCGATTCCCCGGTATGGACCACCAGTTGTCGCGCCCAACCTCGCCAGCAAGGAAGAACGCGACTCAGGATTCTTCTCTCCAGCCATTTATTCAGGACCTTTTGACAATCTTCTGGCTTCTGACTTCCGACCCCAGGGGGAAGCCCGCTCGTGGCTAAATACCCTCTGGGCCTCCAACCCCAGTAAGCTACGTGGACATAGCCCATAGGTCCTAGGACGCGGAAGCAAGCCACCATCCTCGCCTACAGCCGAAAAAGGAGTTGTTTACTCCCGAGAGCACTAGCCCTTGGGAGGGCTGAAGGCGGAAACCGGTGCCATCTTTAGGGCGTGGTACAATGCAGCTCCCTACACCCAAGTAAATAGCTGCAATTATTTTATCAATGCATATAATTTTTTAAGATTTTCAAAGTATTCTAACAAAATTATGTTAGAAAATAACTTCATGCATAATATGAAAAGGCTGCAGATGCCTAATGACATACATTGCAAGACTCCTTGTAAGGATTACTATTTTTCCTGTTCCAAGGTGCATATTTTTCTAAGAAATAGCAATTTAATAGGGATTTTGGACAAAATGAATGGCTTAGAAACATTTTAATGATTCATGTTTAATTTATAAATTAATATATCCAAAAGAAGTTTGAAGGTTTGAATCACCTAATGAAAAGATCATTCAACCAAAGTTCAGGTTAGATTAAAAAAATAATTAATTTATAAAATATTTTTCACTTGATTTAGAGATGAGGTTCAAGAGTAGACAAGGCAATAATTTTCTTGTCCTCAGATTTAGTTTCTCCATTTGACATTTTTGCATTTTCATATTAATATATATTATATGCATTCAATTAAAGTTTAAGCAAACAAATTTTTAAACGTAACATTAGTAATGACTATTTAATATATATTTTTCCCTATGGTAACTGCCAAACTTAACCATTCTCATGAATATAAAACAAGGAATGAATAATGAAACCATATACAGAAAAATATGTATGAGACAGTTGTTGTTTTCATTTGGCTTTATTATATTTTTATTCATGATGTGAGATATATTATGAATAATTCTGATTTTTAATATATTTACATGAATTTAATTTTTAATTTCTTTTTATTAATTTTTATTATGAAAAAAGTAATAATTTTTTTATCCGTGTATATTCTTGCTAAAGCTCTCCTCCCCCTCCCTCACCTTCCAGTCATTCTCTCTTCTCCACATCTGGTTATCTGCTCCCCAGCAAGGGCAGGTGGTCCCAAGGTCCCAATATGGCTTAGTTTAGCATTCACTCCAGGCTGAAACATTTTCTTAACCCTAACATCTAGACTGGGTAGGTGTCCTTCTGAAGGGAGTGGGACCCAGAGTGCCAGTACATGGTCTTTCACATCCCAAGCTGTTCAGTATTTGTGGTTTGCAGCATGGACATGCTTTGCTTTTTGCTTTTTTGTTTAGAGTCACTAATGAGTGAGTACATTCCCTGCTTATCTTTCTGGGTTTGTGAGACCTTGCTCAGGAGGATATACTTCAAATCCACCCATTTCCCTGAAAATTTTAGGATATCAGTTTTTCTTACTGCTGAGTAGTACTCCATTGTGTAGATGTACCACAGTTTGTTAATCCACTTTTCAGCTGAGGGGCATCTAGGTTGACTCCAGGTTCATGTGAATAATGCTGCTATAAACATGTTGAGTAATGTCTTTTGAGTGCAAATGTGCATCTTTAGGATATATGCCCAGAATATTTACGTGTTATTGCTGTATCCTTGGAGAAAGATTGATTCTCAGTTTTCTGAGAAACTGCCTACTGCATTCCAGAGTGACTGGACAATCTTACACTCCCACCAACAATGGAAGAGTGTTCCCCTTGCACTGTAACCTCTCCAGCATAGGCTGTCATCTGTGTCTTTTATCTTAGCTAATCTGACAGTTGTAAGGTAGTATCTCAAGTTTGTTTTGATTTGCATATCTCTGATGGCTAAAGGAATTGAGAACATTTTCAAGTGCCTTACAGCCATTAGTAATACTTCTGCAGAGAATTCCCTGTTTATTTCTGAACCTCATTTTTTGATTGGTTTATTTAAGGTTTAGGCCTCTAGTTTCTTCAGTTCTCTATATATTTTAGAGATCAATCCTCTATCACTTGTAGGGTTGGTGAAAATCATTTCCCATTCAGTAGGCTGTCGTTTTTTCCTATTGACTGTGTCCTTGACTTTACAGAAGCTTCTCAGTTTCAGGAGGTCCCACTTATTGATTGTAGTTTTTAGTGTCTGTGCCACTGATGTTATATTTAGGAAGTGGACACATGTATCAATTTGTTAGAAGGTATTTTCCACTTACTTTTATATCAAGTTCAGTGTGACTGGATTTATATTGATGTCTTTGATCTACTTGGGATTTGAGTTTTGTGCAGGGTGATAGGCTTGGATCAACTTGTAATTTTTCTACATACTACCATCCAGCTATACCAACAATATTTGTTAATGATACTATCAATTTCCATTGAATATTTTGGGCCTCTTTTTCAAAGATCATGTATTTATAGGTTTTTATGAAATGTTAGGATCTCTAATTTGATTCCATTGATCCACAAGTCTGTTTTTATGCCAGTACAAGGCTATTTATATTACTGTAGCTCGATAGTATAACTCGAAGTCAGGGATGGTTTTGCCTCCTGACTTTCTTTTGTTGAGTAAAATTGTTTTGGCAATTTTGGCTTTCCTGTTATTCCAAATGAAATTGAGTATTTTTCTTTCAAGGTCTGTAATATTGTGTTGGGATTTTGATGTGAAGTACATTGAATCTGTAGATTGCTTTTGGTATAGTTGTCATTTTTTTCTATATTGATCCTACCTATCCAGGAACGTGGGAGATCTTTTGATTTTCTCTTCAATTTCTTTTTTCAATGATTTAAAGTTTTTGTCAAATAGATCTGTTACTTCTTTGGGTATAGTTCATTCAAGTTATTTAATGCTATTTGCAGCTTTTATACAGGGTGATGCCAACAGTATTTCTTTTTCAGCCCTATTATCTTTAGTGTATAGGAGGGCTACTGATTTACTTGAGTTAACATTGTATCCTACTACATTGCTGAAGATGTATATCATTACAACCAAGATGTTCCTCAACTGAAGAACAAACTGTGGTACATGTACACAACGGAGCACTACTCACCAGTAAGAAAAAATGATATTCTAAAATTTGTAGGCAAATGAATGGATTTGGAGAATATCCTCCTAAGCGTGGCTTCACAAACCCAGAAAGATAAGCAGGGGATGTGAACTCTTTCATCTTTAGTGTATAGGAGGGTTACTGATTTCTTTTTGTTAATCTTGTATCCTGGTATATTGATGAAGGTGTTTTTTAGATGTAGAAGTTTCCTGGTAGAATTTTGTGGGTCACTTGTGTGTACAATTATATCATCTACAAATAGAGATAGTTTCACTTGTTTTTTTTCCAAATTGTATCCCATTAATTTCCTTTGTACTCTTACTGCTTTAGCTAAAACTTCGAGAACTGTATTGAATAGATAATGGGAGAGAGGACAGCCTTGTCTAGTTCCTGATTTTAGTAGGATTGCTTTGAATTTTTCTCCATTAAGTTTGATGTTGGCTGTCGGCTTCTTGTAAATCGCCTTTATTATGTTGATATATTTTCTCTGTATTCATGATCTGTCTAGGACTTTTATTGTAAATCAGTGTTGGATTTTGTCAAAGGCTTTATCAGTATCTAAGTATATTATCATGTGGGTTTTTTCTCCTAAAGTTTGTTTATATGATGGATGACATTTATGGTTTTTCATACGTTGAACCATCCCTGTTTTTCTGGGATGAAGCCTACTTGATCATGGTCGATGATACTTTTTATATATTGTTGTATATTTTTTGCCAAAATTTTGTTGAGTATTTTAACATCAATATTTATGAGGGAAACTGGTCTGTAATTTTCCTTCTTAGTTGTGCCTTTGTGTGGCTTGTGTATTTGGGTAATTGTGGCCTCATAAAAGGAATTTGGCAATATTTCTTCAGTTTCCACTGTGTAAAACAGTTCGTGGCGTAAAGGTAGTGATTCTTCTTTCAATATGTGGTAGAATTCTATACTAAATCCATCTCTACCTGGGTTGTTTTTCCTTGGGAGGCTTTTAATGACAGCTTCAATTTCCTTTAGGAAATTATAGGTCTCTTTAGGTAATTAATCTTGTCTCCATTTAATTTGGTAAATGGTACCTGTCCAAAATGCAGTTTATTTCTTCTAGGTTTTCCATTTCTGTGTAATTTAGATTTTCAAAGTATGACCTGATAATTCTGTGGATTTCCTGTGGGTCTAATTTTATGTCCCCTTTCTCATTTCTGATTTTGTTGATTTGGACACTCACTCTCTGTGTTTTGGTTAGTTTGGACAAGGGCTTATTTATCTTGTTGACTTTCTCAAAGAACCAATTCTTTGATTCATTGAGTCTTTGTATTGTTCTTTTTGTTTCAATTGTATTGATTTCAGCTCTGAATTTTATTATTTTCTGCCACCTACTCCTACTAAGTGTGTTTGCTTCAGGTGTTATAAACAATACCTTTGAGCTGGTACTCTTCTTTTTCTATTCCTATTATTCTCAAGTTAGGTCTTTTCATGGTGTTCCAGATTTCCTGAACATTTTGTGTTACGGCTTTTTTGGTTTAAGTATTTTTTTTTTACTGATTTATGTATTTTTGCTAGTGAGTCTTTCACTCCAGAGATTCTCTCTTCCGTCTCTTGGATTCTGTTGGTTATGCTTGTATCTGTATTTCCAGCTCTTTTCTTTAGATTTTCTATTTCCATCTTTGTCTCATTTTTTGCCTTTTTTATTGCTCCTATTTCAGTTTTTAGTTCCTAGAATGTTTCTTTCATTTTTCTGATTTACCTTTTTTTGGTTTTCTTTCAAGGATCTTTTCAACTCTTCCATTTTTTTTAATATTTTCTTCTCTTTCTTTAATGGAATATTTTATATCTTCTTTGTAGGCTTCTATAATCTTTATAAATGTGTTTTTGCTGTTGTTTACTTCTGTTTTGGCTTCATTACTCTGTTCATGTCTTGTAGTTGGAGAATCGCCAGTTTCTTCTGGTGTTGCCTTGTTGTTCTTTATATTGTTATATGTATATTTGTACTCGCATCTGCCCATGGCTTCGGTGGTTCACAATTAATCAGCTCCTAGGCAGTTGTGGCAAGAGGGCTTGTGTGTCTCCTGTCTCCTCTGAGCAAGGATTGTGGTCCATCTCTGACTCTGCTCTGGACAAGGGTCTGAATTTCAAAGCCTCAGTCCTTCTCTGATGATTAAGTTAACTGTGGAGGAAGGGCTCTGCCATGCAAGGTCCCCTCTTTTAGTTGTAGCTGGAGAAGCCCCTCACAGCCAAACCCTAGCTCCTGTCTGCTAGGCAGTCTGAGATCAGTCCCTAGGGATTGACCCTGGTCCAGGAGGTGGACTCTCTGGACTGGTAGTCCAGGTGCTGGAATCTCTGCTTTATTATTTGAGTTGCCAGTGCAAATATATTTCAATTTTGAAAATCTAAAAATCTTCAAATTTAATCAGGTATGTACAGCGTATCCCAACTTCAGAAGGTATCACTGCCTGTTCTAGAAGTGACAGAATGTTTGTATTAAAGTCCAAATTCTATTTCTTGTATTTAGTTAATTTAACCAATAAAATTTTTGTTTTTTCCTTTATAAAATATGTTCCCAAGACTTTTATATAATGCCAAATTATTAATTATTCACATAAAGGAGGAATATTTATTGTTTAGCACATTATCTCTGTTAATGCTCAAGGTTGATCATGCAAATGATATATTATTTCAAATATAAACTCCTTGTACTTAATTTTATTAGTGCCACATGAATTACTGGATTGAATCAGTGTGTATTTATTACATTATGAATCTATAGGCTAAAATTTCTTCGTGAGTGAATTAAGCACAGGTATTCATCAGTCGCCCATCAGCATAAGATTCAGGTGTACAGTTTGGCATTTTCCTTTTCAAGCTTCTAAAAGACACCAATTATCCTGAATTTATGGTTATCTCCTTTTTCCTTGATGGCCATGGAGAAAACTTAAATCCTCTACTTACTTCTCAATGAGCCAATCGTACACAATTTTTCTATTCAGGTAATTCTATCCACATTTCTTTCTTCCACATTTCTTTGTCATCAATTTCTCAATTGTGCACTTTTCAAGTCCTTGACTATCATCAACACCTGCTCATGGTCACAGGTCATAAATTGGTATATAATAGCACAATTTGCCATTTCTTTCTGATCACATTGAGCAAACTAGAGTGATTTTATTTCACCACTGTCTTCTGGGGTATCCTGTAGATCTGATGTAGAACTTCAGATGCCTGCTTTCAGGATGCACCATATATTAGATAGAAAATTCAATGAATAGGATTGAATATTTTTGACTCTCCATAAACTAATTGCAGTAAATTCAGACAGTAGTGATTGGTAAAACTCAAATAAATAAATAAAAAAGACAAGGTTCTATAGCAAGAATGAACTATGACTATTTTCTCATTCCGTATTATTGATCTCTGCTTCCAGGTCTTGTCCAACATGACCACTCCCATGCCACTGTAACTTGAGGATATAGTATTTGTGTCTACTACCAAGCTTGGTGATCATGCTTAATAGATCAAATAGAATCTAGTCTATATTAGAAAGTTCAAGGAGTTTGCTGATTTGATTGTTCATGAGGTTTTCTTTGGCCTTAGAAAATTTCAAGAAAAAGGAAACAAACAATCAAAAACTGATTTTTTATAAATGTTGACAAACATTCATGTAGAAATCCTAAGAGCCTGTACTGAGTTTACCTAAAGTCTCTTGCCATGAGCTAGAATGTCACCCCTTCTCTACTGACAATGTTAACACCATTAGATAACAGGACTTGCTTGGCAGGGGATATTGCATATTATCTGACCTTGGCCTTTTGTCACAGGATCTTTTTAAAACTAGCTTATTTTCAAGTCACTAGATGAGTCATAGTGATCCATCAATATGCAAAATATAAAAAAAAACAAAAACCATAAAACAAAACAAAATTTAAAGATCGTTATCAGATGTTATTTTCAGAGTTGGAGGAGAGTGTCGAAGGCCATATGCATCAACATATGCTTCTAAGTAGTGTTAATGATACTCTGTATTACTAGACTTTTCAGAATTTAATTGAAGCAAACAAACAAAAAAATGTTTCTGAAATTCAGTCAAATGAATTTTCCACCCAATACAGCATAAATGTTTTAATAATATGCCCAGAGTAGTTGATAGTTCTCATTCATTATATCCAAAGCATGTAGTCTTAACTATGTTATTTACCACTGAAACAAGTTGAGTTGTGAGGTAAACAAAGACCCCCTCTGACTCCTGCCATGCTATACAAGGTAATTTTTCATTGGCCATAAGCAATGTGGACAAAAGATCATGGGCTTCTGAAATTATGAGCCACATCACATCATTTTTCTAAGTGTTAACACATTCTGATATAGGTGAAAATGTCATTCCATTGGATTTGAGGTGGCAATTTTTGCTGATAGTCAGAGGCTACTTAGACACAGATGTTGGGGGGTTAAAAGATGCTGGGTAATTGATTAAGCATATTGATGGCAGGGTATGCCTGCCTTGCTGTAATTGGTATTTTGTGTTTCTATACTATGAATTCATCACTTATCTGGCATCATTCATCTACTATTATGAAGGCATAGAAGTGGTTTTTGATGTTTTAGAAGGACAAGATTTCCCAGAAAAATAGTGGAGAAGTTTCTTAGATGGGGAAAGTACTAGATAAGCATTTTAAAGTCTGGTTTCAAGTGAATTTTCTTCATTCTAGCTGATTTGGAAGATGGTTGGTGTTCTATTGCATTCTTTGGAGCATCTGAAGTTTAGTCTGGAAAGGATCACGTTGTAATGTTAATTATCTGCCTAAGTCAGTGAAAGCAAGAGCTCACATTACATATTCTTTTTCTTTGCCCAAGTGATCTGGGAGATGGAGTAAGACAATGTGAAAATCCATAAACTTGTATACACAAACATTAAAAGCATCTTTATGTACATGGAAATAAATATCAAAAGACAAACAAAGTGAGAACTATAACAGAAAAAAGGGATGCCAAGTACTTATTTCCTATAAAAAGAAAGTTACCAGAACTTTGAAGCTCAGTGACTTGTCTCCTAATCATTAGCCATTGACAAGTTTTTGTTTACTGCAACTATTGTTTCACAAATGATGCTTACCAAATGCCACTCCATGTTCACAATAATTACTTTTCCCCAAGTGCTGAAAGTTTACCTTGTATTAAAATTAAGCCAGTTTTAAAGTGATTTTTTTTCTTCAATTTACAGTAATTTCAACCCTGTAGCTGCCTACATCTACAAAAGATAGGGCTCTCATTTGAGGAACACATACAATTTCTTACATCACTGATATAGCATTTGAAGAATTTTAAATTACAATGAAAATTTATTTTTCTTCATAACTCTATCAAAAACAAATTAAGAGCAACAGTGACCTCATTTCTTAAAAGAACATTCATAAAATTTTATGTTTGTTATCACATGACTTCTTCATGTAATAAGTAATAAACCCAACACAGTCTTTTGGTGTCTTTGAAAGTGTTTCGAGGCCCAGATTATCAGGGATCTACTTTTTTTAATGTTTAAAAACAATCTTAGCTTTAGGTATATCATGATCATGTTCTTCTCCTGCCCCAAGTCATTCCACATTCCCTCTCTCTCCCTACACGCAACTTAAAATTCTTTCACAAAATGAAACAAAAACATAATACAACAAACCACCACTAAATTAAGAAAGCAAAATAAAACACCACTCCAAAAGTAATAAACTGTAATCAAACAAAAACACACAGGCAAAACAATATGGAGTCCATTACATGTTGTTCAACTTCTGAACATGAGACCTGTCCTGGAGTGAATAATTAAATGCAGTGTCACTCCTTTACAGACCACTAATTTTCCCTTTCCCAGTGAATATAGGTAACATTTCAACTGCTAACCATAATCCCAGTGGCTAGGCTGTTATCCATTAATTTATTTATTTTGAAAAATATAACAAAATAAAATATAATAAGATAAAACAAAAATTGTCACTTTAGAATTGACCAAAAAATACAAAAATTAAAGAGCACAAAAGAAGGCAAAAGACTCAGGGAACCATTTATTTGTTCACTTAAGAATCCCATAAAATATACAATAAAATAAAAATCCTAATCAGGAAGACATAATACATGTATTTAGAGGACCTGATGAAGATTTGCAGGACCTATGCATGTTGCTTCATATGAACTTTGCTCATGTTTGTTTAGAAGACATTGTTTCATGATACTCTTCATCACATCTTGGTTTTACACTCCTTCTCCCTCCTCTTTCACAAAGTGCCTTGAGCACTCAGGAAAGGAATGTGATGGAGACATCTCCTTTAGACATGAATATTCCAGTCTCTCCACCCACCTCAAGTAATATCTGGCTATAGATTTCTATATATCTTCCCACTTGCTGAGGGAGGAATCTTCTATGATGTTACCTGAACCAACCAAGAATTTATGTGCACAGTAAAATATCACCTGGAGTCAGTTTATCACATATATTTTTTTAGAACAGTATTATTTGGTTTCACATTTTGTTGCAGGGATAACTAGTCTCAGGTTCTTGGTCAATCAATTAATGTCAGTGATGGGTTCCATCTCCTGAAGCAGGCTTTAAGTCAAATCAGTGATTTGGTGGTGATTCCTAAACATTTTTGCCAACTTGTCCTAGCATATTTTTTAGACAGTACACTATTGTAGATAAAACATTTAACCTCAAGTAAGTTACAGAACTACTTACAGAAACCACAGAAACAATTCATAACTATATCCTTAAATTCAGCTTTCATTCCTGGCACTAAGTCTACCTTAGTTACAGAATCCTAAAAAGAAAAAGAGAATAAGAGATTTATATAAAAATTTTATAAAACAATGAAGGCTAAAAGTCACATAGCTACTATTTACAAGTTGGAGCCTTATAAAGGCTTGTGGTATAATTGATTCTAACATGAAGGACTCAGAAGAAGGAGAACAAATTAGGTTAATACTTCTGAGCATAAAGGCTCCAATTGTAAATGTATATATATATATATATATATATATATATATATATATATATATATGGATTGGAGTACAGAGATGCTCCAGCTCAAGTATGTAAAACAAAACCACCCTCACTCTTCTTCTGTTGTTATTCTATTTGAATAAGAAAGAGGAAAAAGAAAGTTAAAATGGGTTTCTGAGTATGACAATCTATAAAGCTTATTTTATGGAAATGTTATGTAACATTTTCACTATTCTTGAAATAGTTGAATGGAATTGAGACTGAGAGGTTAGGTGATACCTACCTACTGCTGTATTTTCTCATTGACTATAATTACAGAAAATGTTCACATCAGGAGAGATTTTCCTGCAGACATAATCTTTACAACCTTTGTGAAAAATCAATTATATTTAGCCTGACACTCTGGATTATTCATGCCTCTAACATAGTTATTTGCTTGTTTAATCTGTTGGTTTTGCATAAATAAAACCTATGCAGTAAGAGGCAATCTTATTGCCACCTGGGAGACCAGCCTCCAGACAACCCAGTGCTTAAAAGGAGTTTCAAAGCATTGGTATATACTAAGAATTCTCCATCTGAGAAGGTTTGAAGAGAGAGAGAGAGAGACAGAGAGAGACACAGAGAGAGACTTATATGCTCTTCTTTATTCTCCTCTATTATTATTGTTTCCTGTGTTGTTTCTACTGCATATTTTTTTCTACTGCTTATATACTTGAACAGGCTTTCAGGCTATATAGTAATTATAATATGGTGCCAATCTGTATTTCAAATGAATGATTAGAATGAATACAAAAAAGAAAAGCCAGAGAAAATTATCTTAAAACATAATTGTATAAGAAATCTTTTTTTAATTTTTGTTTAATTTTATTGTTGAAGTATTTATCTAAGATAAAAATATATACCTAGACTTTACTGGAAAATTATGTTTTTTTTTCAAGTCCACTAATGAGTGAGTACATCTCCTGCTTATCTTTAGGGGTTTGTGATACTTCACTTAGGAGGATATTCTGCAATTCCATCTATTTGCCTGTAAATTTTAGGGTATCATGTTTTCTTACTGCTGAGTAGTACTCCATTGTGTAGATGTACCAAAGTTTGTTAATCCATTTTTCAGTTCATGGAATTCTAGGTTGTTTCCAAGTTCTTGCTATAACAAATAATGCTGCTATGAACATAGTTGAGCTAATATTTTAGGAATGTGAATGTGTGTCTTTAGGATATATGCACAGTAGTGTTATTGCTGGATTGTTGGGAAGATTGATTTCCAGTTTTATGAGAAACTGCCATATTGCAAGGAGTCAAAAACCTAAACTTCCAAATATATAAATATATAAAAAACAATCTGTAAGCTGAACTCTGACTCTTCAGAGTACATACCCATTCAGCAATAGTTTCTTATAACATAAAATTGAGATCAGAAATGGGTACAAGTAACTAATTACCACCTTTGGTCATCAACCAGACATAGTAAGGAAAGTATGTTAGCTAGCAACCATTGACCTGCTTTGTATTTTCAACTCTAGCCCAATGAATTGATAACACAGTTATGAATCCTTGTGAACTTCAGATATTTTTCTCTGGGGTTACTTATCTTAAAACAGTTATCAATGCATTTGGTTTAACCTGGAGTCATTTAAAGCCTTTTTTTTCTGCTAATGGTGTACAAGGAAACCTGTGACTTTATCTTTTAGGATTAATTGAATTAGAGCCAGTATGGCTCTCAGGGACCCAAGTTTTTGGTGTTTTTTTAAATCATCAATCTGAACTCTAATCTAATGTAACTCCTTATATGGAACTTATAGGCTCTAGCTGTGTAACATTTCCTTGTATTTATTTTCATTCTTCAAAACTATGTATATGTTAACATTATTATTACAAATTCGACAGTACAGCTTAGATAGAAATCATCATCATTATAATCTACAGATAAAAATGCTCAGTAGAATACAAGAAATTTGTAAAGGAATGGCAGAAGCAAAGACATTCTGTCTGTGGTCTGTGGCCTAGCATAACTGAGACTGACCCATCAGAGTTTCCTCCTGGTGGGCTGACAACTTAAAATTCCATTGCTACCTGCTGCTTCCCTGACATAGGCAGACCTCTAAGCTTTCAATTCCATGGAAGGTTTGTTGTGTTCTCTGGCAGAAATGGTTCTCTTTCTGGAGCCAAAACTTTTAGACCCAGAATTTATGGCCATAAGAACAAGAAAACAAAATTTCCTAAAGGACATACTGAGTGTAACCACTTCTATTAAATGAGCTACCAGTGGTCAGAACTCATTTAAATATAGCATAAACTCAGAAAATAAAACTTAGAGTGGTAGTACAGATGAAGGGAAGGCTTGTGACTTTTAAGAGGGTTGCAAAAATGATTTCATCAGATCTGCTTCAGTGATGTTTTGCTTTAAAAACCAGTAAAGTGAACTTTTTTGTGTGTGACACAATTGATACTGGTAAGTTGAAGCTGAAGAATCAGCTGTGGTTAAAAAGAGAACAGCATCACCAAGGCCAAATCTTCTAGGAAGTGTTCTTCTAGGTCAGGGCATGTTAGTTTTGTTCCAGTGGGAGCCAAGGATCTATTCTGGAATGACAATTTAACTTGGTAATGTGTAAGATTTTTCCAGGTCATCCTGGTTTTCAGAACATATGCCATAGACACCAGCTGAAGCTTGATACCATGAGACACAAGAAGAGGCTATTGGTAAAGGTGTATTCTACAGTGGAAAGCCAAGGTATTAATGAGTCATGGGCAGATGCTGTGGATTGGCATCATGTGGTACGATCTTAGTGCCTAAAGAGAGGCCACTAGAGCACTGGTATAAATGGAGCCCGTGAAGATCCCAGGATATTGGAGCTTCCCGTGTTGCAGGAAGACCAGCCAGCACAACAGATTCTGTGTTATGAAGCTTGGCTGAACATTTGTAATAAACAATGTGTCCAAGTCATTTGGAGCCCAGAAGCTCATAAGCGAAGCGCAAATACTATACTGAGTTATAACACTGGTCAAGTTTTCTTCAGGTTGTGACTGTACACTGCTTATTTTCTCTCAGAACATAAACTTACTTAACTTATTTTATTAATTTACTTTGAATTTTTGGGAAAATGGATAATTTTTTTTATTTTATTATTTCTTTTTTTCACTTTTTTTTCCTTCTTTATTTTGTATTTAACAAAAAAAAACAGTAACATGAATTTAAAATGAGGAAAAGTTAACAATAACTATGAGAAGGATAAGAATCATAAGCATGGCTTATCAAGGGTGGTAATGCAAATAAGATTGCTATACATATATTTACTATGTGTTCAGCTTTCCCTCTGAAAATTTTTTTCCCATCCCTGTGTATCCTCATTCAAGGTCCCTTTCCCCTCCCACCACATCATGACATTTCTCTTCTCTGCAACTCCCCATCCCTTCACTGGGCAGGGAGCAGACAGTCCTATGGTCCCACTGACCCAAAAATGCTTGGATCAGTCTCCACTCCTGGCCAAATCCAGTTTTGTCCTCCCTCCCTCAAGAGTGAGTCAGGTGTTCCTATAGTTGGAGTGGGGTTCGAAGGGTCAGTCCAGGGTGTTTCTGATCCCAAGCTGTTGAGTGGTTGTGGTTTGCCACTTGGGCATGTTTGGCTTTTTTTTTTCTTGTTTGTTTGTTTAGAGATCACTAGTGAGTGAGTACATCCCCTGCTTAACTCTCTGAGATTGTGATACCTCGCTCAGGAGGATATTCTCCAAATCCATCCATTTGCCTGTGAATTTTAGGATATCGTTTTTTCTTACTGCTGAGTAGTATTCCATTGTGTAGATGTACCACAGTTTGTTAATCCATTCTTCAGTTGAGGGACATCTAGGTTGTTTCCAGGTTCTTGCTATTACAAATAATGCTGCTAT
>PVIH01028988.1:0-14356 GCA_004025045.1 Sigmodon hispidus | reverse complement strand
TATACAGGGATGGAAAAAAAAATTCAGAGGGAAAGATGAACACAAAGAAAATATAGGTGTTGCAATCTTATTTGTATTTCTTCCCTTGATAAGCCATGCTTATCATTCTTATCCTCTGTATAGTTATTGTTAACTCTTCCACATTTTAAATTCTTTTTACTGTGTTTTTTTTTTTGATAAATACAAAATAAAGAAGGAAGAAAATAAATAAATAAATAAATAAATAAATAAATAAATAAAATAAAAAAATAAAAAAAATAAAATAAAATAAAATAAAACATTCTGTAAGGATACAAAAACAGAAGCCATCCTTATGCTGCATACCAGAGACACACCTCAACCTTAAAGACAGACACAGGCTCAGAATAAAGGGTTGGGAAAAGAATTTCCAATCAAATAGCCCTAAGAAACGAGCTGATGTTGCCATCCGAATATCTAACAAAGTAGACTTAAAACTAAAATCAATTAAAAAAAAAAACAAGATGGACATTTTCTATTCATCTCAGGAAAAATAGATCAAGATGAGATCTCAATCCTGAATATTTATTCCCCTAATATAAGGGCACCTATCTATGTAAAAGAAACACTACTGAAGCTCAAATCCCACATCAACTCTCACACTGTAATAGTGGGAAACTTCAATACCCTACTTGCTCCCTTGGATAGGTCAACCAGACAGAGACTCAACAGAGAAATAGGAGTCTCACAGAGGTTATGATGCAAATGGATTTAATAGATATTTGCAGAAGTTTCCACCTAAATGCAAAGGAATATTACATGTTTCTCAGCACCACATGGAACTTTCTCTAAAACTGACCACATAATTGAACATAAAGCAAACATCAATAGATACAAAAAAACGTAAGTAATCCTTGTATCATATCAGACCACCAGGGCCTAAAGTTTTAGTTCAACAACATCAAAAGTCACAGAAAGCCTACCAACTCATAGAAACTAAATATCACTCAACTGAACCACCTCTGGGTCAAGGAAGAAGTTAAGAAAGAAATCAAAGTCTTCCTAGAGTTTAATAAAAATGAATCCACAACGTACCCAAACTTGTAGGAAACAATGAAAGCAGTCTTAAGAGGAAAATTCATAGCACTAGATGCCTATATGAAAAACCTAGAGAAATCCCCACCACACAAGACAACTAACAGCACAGCTAAAAGCCTTAGAACAATTAGAAGTAAACTCACCTAGAATGAGTAGACAACAGGAAATAATCAAACTTAGAGCTAAAATCAATATAATTGAAACAAAAAGAACAATACAAAGAGTCAATGAATAAAGAGTTGGTTCTTTGAGGAAAAAAAAAAAAAACCTTATCCAAACTAACCAAAAAGCAGAGAGAGTATCCAAATCAACAAAATCAGAAGTAAAAAGAAGTCATAACAACAGACCCCTAGGAGTTCCAGAGAATTATCAGATCATACTTTGAAAATCTATACTCCACAAAAATGGAAAACCTAGAAGAAATGGACAGTTTTTTGGGCAGGTTCCATTTACCAAAATTAAATGAAGATCAGATTAGTTACCTAAACAAACCTATAACCCTAAAGGAAATTGAAGCTGTCAATAAAAGCCTCCCAAGTAAAAAAAAAAAAAAAAGTCCAGGTCCAGATGGTTTCAGTGCAGAGTTCTACCAGACATTCAAAGAAGACCTATTACCAATACTCATCAAACTGTTTCACTCAGTAGAAACTGAAGGAATATTGCTAAACTCTTTTTATGAGGTCGCAATTACCCTAATACAAAAGCCACTCAAAGATGCAACAAAAGAGAACTACAGACCAATTTCTCTCATGAATATTGATACAAAAATTCCCAACAAAATTCTGGCAAACCGTATACAACAACATATAAAAATTATCATCCACCATGATCAAGTAGGCTTCATCCCAGAAATGCAGGGATGGTTCAACATATGAAAAAAACACATAATCATATACTTAGATGCTGAAATAGCCTTTGACAAAATCCAACACTCCTTCATGATAAAAGTTCTGGAGAGATCAGGAGTACAGGGAAAATATCTAAATATAATAAAAGTGATTTACAAGAAGCCGACAGCCAGCATCAAACTTAATGAAGAAAAACTCAAAGCAATCCCACTAAAATCAAGAAATAGACAAGGATGTCCTCTCTCCCCTTATCTATTCAATATAGTTCTGGAAATTTTAACTAAAGCAAAAACAGAACAGAAAGAAATTAAGGGGATACATATCGGAAAAGAAGAAGTGAAACTATCTCTATTTTCAGATGATATGAATATTTACATGAGTGATCCACAAAATTTTACCAGGGAACTTCAACAGCTGATAAATACCTTCAACAATGACTAACTCAAAGAAATCAGTAGCCCTATTATATACTAAAGATAAAAGTGCTGAAAGAAAATAAGGAAAACATCACCCTTCATAATACCTGCAAATGGCACTAAATACCTTGCAGTAACTATAACCAAAGAAGTAACAGATGTATTTGACAAAAATTTTAAATCACTGAGGAAAGAAATTGAAGAGGATATCAGAAAATAGAAAGCTCTCCCATGTTCCTGGTTAGGTAGGATCAAAATAGTAAAAATTGCAATTCTACAAGTAATCTACAAATTCAATGAACTTCCCATCAAAATCCCAACACAATATTTTACAGACTTTGAAAGAGCAATACTCAACTTCATTTGGAATAACAGGAAAGTCAGGATTGTCAAAACAATTTTGCTCAACAAAAGAATGTCAGGAGGCATCACCATCCCTGAATTCAAGTTATACTATAGAGCTACAGTAATAAAAACAGCCTGGTACTAGCATAAAAACAGACTTGTGGATCAATGGAATAAAATTGAGGTCCCAGGCATTAACCCAAAAACCTCTGAATACCTGATCTTTGACAAAGAGGCCCAAAATATTCTATGGAAAAAAGATATTACTTTTAACAAATGGTGTTGGCATAGCTGGGATGGTAGTGTGTAGAAAAATGCAGATAGTTCCAAGCCTGTCACCCTGCCCAAAACCCAAATCCAAGTGGATCAAAGACCTCAACATAAACCTAGCCACAATGATCTTGATAGAAAAAAAGTGGAAAATATAACTTGGGTCTCATTCCCTCCAGAGGAACACTTGACCCAGCATTGATGTTGGGATGAGGAAAGCGAATCTGCCAGGGAAAGCGAATCTGCCAGGAGTGGAAGCTGAATTAAGCCATATTGGGACCTAGGGACCTCCTGCCCTTGCTGGGGAGGAGATAAAGCAATAGAGAGAAAAGTGAATCACTGGGAGGTGCAGGAGGGGGAAGAGAGTCTGACCAAGGGGATGCATGGATAAAAAATATGACTTCATTCATAATAAAAAACTATTAAAAATAAAAAAATAAAAAATAAGATGAGAAAGGATAGTTTAAAAAAAGATAGAAAGAAACTAAAATCTCCAGGCCTCATAGTAAAGTGGCAAGTCTCTGAGATTGTATAGCCACTGGAGAGATAGACTAAAGACTACACAAACTGGAAAGAAATGTTAATTCATCACTGTGAAGCTGGTAGACTCCACAGATGTGAAAGCTACAGTTTTAGAAAGCTGAATATATTAGCATAATCATCTAGGTTGTAATAATTCATGATGAAAAATAATCCAAGCTCACTCTTACTTTATAGAAGAGCAGTGTAAGGCAAAGAGGAAAAAATGACTTGTCCTCATTCTAATAGCTCCTGAGAAGCAGAGATGAGCTTGAAAAAAAAGGTCTTCTAGTTGTTCATTTGTCTGTTTTTTAGTCAGGATCTCATGTAAGTTAGGATGGTTACAAACTTATTATGTAGTTGAGAACAAACATGAATGCCTTGTCTTTCTGCCTTCACCTCCCAAAGACTGAGATTAAAGGCATATGTCTTCACTCCTGGCTCAAGATTTTACAGTTCTAAATTTTGTTTCATAAAAGATAATTTTTGAAATAGTTTAACTATACCTGAATGCATTTCTCAGAAGAGTTATCAAAACAAATACTGCCAGTGACGTTGGAAGGTGTATTACCAAATAGATGATTACTTAATAAGGACAGTATCTATCGACAGCAGATGAAAAAAATATCTTTGTCTAAAATTAGGTTTTCTATCTATATTACACTCAGCAGTACATCTTTTTGGGTGGACCTATGGGTTTTTTTGTCTAGGTACTTGTATTTCTAGGTCTTCTGTTGCAGAATATTTGTACACTGTGTGAAAAATGTATTGCTGTGATTGGCACAAAAGAAGCTGAACAGCCAATACAATGGCAAGCTTTCTGGGAAGGAGAGGGATAGAAAAGAGGAGAGAAATTGAGAGGCACTGGGTGAGGGGAGGAGAGGTTGCCAGAAGACATGAAGAGAAAACAGGAGGTACAAGAAGAAAGAGAAGTAAAAAGCCATGACACAAAACATATTAGTATAAATAGGTTAGTTTAAGTTATAAGAGCTAGTAAGACAAGCCTAAGCTAAGGCAGAACTTTCATAATCAATAAGAAGTCTCTGTGTTTTATTCGGAAGCTGGTGGTACACAGAAAGAATTGTTGCATAATGCATCCAATGTGGAAGCACGTATTTGCACATAGGCTCTGAGAAAGCTTTTTTTAAAAGTTCCAAACACACAAACACAGAGCCTGACAAGGCTTCCTAGTCCCATAGTCTCTCAGGCCAGCCGCAGTATACAGAGATGCGGCTCACTGCCATTATCTGTGGGCTTGAGACAGCCAGTACTATGTGTGGAGCCCCCTTAGATTTAAGGTTTAACTCATGTGGTTAAGAAACACTACAAGTGCTTAGTAAAGTCGGGTCCAGACAAAAACAACCTCTGAACAAGTTGTTGTATTGCTTAAAAAGGTACATAGGTGCTGAAGAAAGAAAACAATGGGTATAGTCATAGAAAAAATAATAGGTTAAAATTAATAAAGTAAATTTTTTAAAGAAAGTAAAGTAATATAAAAACACAAGCCACATAGCATGATAAATACTAAAGCACTATAGCACAGGGAGTTTATATCTTATTTGGTGCTTTGTTAGTTTTAATTTTTTTGAATGCTAATGAACAGAAAATAATAGCTGATGAGAGACACTAGATTATAAAAGGGACTGCTTAATTAAACCAGCCTAGATACTTCAGAACAGAAGTTCAAAATAGAAAATGTGCTGTGATGGGGAAGAGGCTGAACTTTTGTTTACTCAGGAAACAGAAAGCTGTGGATTCCTTCAAAATTCATAGAGACCAGATTTGATTGAGAGAGAACTCCTGGAAACCTTGGCTTCAGATATAAAGAAATAAACTAAGAAAAACTACAGGATAAGTGACATATATGCTGATCCTTCTAATTTGGGAATAGCTCTAAGACTAGATGATATATGATAAATCTTGTTGCCTACAGAGTCCTCATGACTTATTAATATATGCCATCCCTTCATATGGCATGGATAGAGGTTTAGTTATACAGTACAAACCTCTATCCAAAGATACCTGCTTATCTGCTCACACACAGAACATAATGATTATCTTTAGCTGACTTGTGCATATTGCACATTCCATCTTTATGTTAACACAGATATATATATATATATATATATATATATATATATATATTATCTTTAAAAGTTTGTATTCTCAGGAAAAAAGAACAAGACACCAATAAAGACAAGTAGCCCACGTGATCTAGCCTCTCAGAATGCCTCTGTTACAATTTTCTCAAAATTCTGTATCCAGAACAACTTCAAAGCTGCTAGCTGAGATGGTCCAACCTCACAGACTACTCAAGCCAGAACTTTATATAAGCTCTATACTTTCCCACTACACAAAGACTAAACAAAAAAAAATACAGCTAGCTCTCCCAGGACTTGACCATTATCCCAATTTTCTAAGGGTCCCCCAAACATACTGCTACTCCCAAACAACAGGAAGCAATCTAGAGAATATGACACCTACATTCCTAAGAGGCAAAGTGGGTGGCTTTTGGTCATTCAATGGATTATGGATGTTTACCATCATTTAGAAAGGCTGGTTATAAATTGTTACTGGTCATGGTCAGGAAAAAAAGATGAACAAAAGAGATTAGATTCAGGGATTATTTCTGAAGGGAAAAAGAGGACACGAAGAAGAATAAGTCTCTGTGTTGTTATTTGGGAGTTGGAGGTACAGAGAAAAACTCATTGCAACACTCCTTCCAGAACTGTCCCTTTCTCCAGTATCCTGAGAATCAGTATCAACAATAGACATGCTACCTACTTCATGGAGACTTTGATCACTAGCATTTTTCTTGGAGGGTGATTTTATTAATATAATCAGCCCCCCTTTCTATAGTTTCTGCATGTATTCATGCAACAATCAAGGCCTGAAAATACTTAAGAAAATATGGCATTTTGTTGCACATGAGCTGTTCTTTTCTTATCATTATTTTTTAAACAATGACCTAAGAAATATTACATAGTTATAATATTGTACTATGCACAATAAGTCATCTTATAATGATTTAAGATAAATTAAAGGCTATTTGTAGATTACATGTGTAAGACACTACATAATTTGTTATAAAGGATTTTAGCAACTATGGATTTTAAGGAAATAAAGCATAGTTTACTTTAGAATTTCATAATGATAATTATTAGTAGTTAATTGTACAATTTAATGATATAGTTGATATTTGAACATATATATATATATCTTGTATATCTTTTTTATTCCCACTCCTTTTTTCTTTCTCTGCTTTAGATTTCCCCTCTTTTTTATTTCTCTATCATTTATTTTTAATGCTCTTAAGAAATCTGTGACTGAATGGTTCACCAAATAAAAGCATTTATTAAAGAAGCATAACAACCTAAATTGGATCTCAGCACCCATGGGAAAAGCTGAAAGCGGTGGCACACATCTGTAATCTCAGCAATTCTATGGCTAGATAAAAAGAAGAAACAGAAGAATCAGCCAAAAGCAGAAGAATCAAGAGAAATAGTCTCATTGCCAAAAGTTGTCCTCTAACCTTGACAAATATGATGTCCATGTACACACATACATACACATTAAATGCTCTATGTTTTTTAATTTTATTTTTTTGTTTTCCAAGATAGGGCTTCTCTATGTATCCTTGGCTGTACTGCAACTCACTTTGTAGATCAGGCTAGCCTTGAACTCACAGAGATCCTCTTGTCTCTTTTCCTAAGTGCTGGGAGTAAAGGCATGAGACACCACTACCTGCTCTTTTATTAAAAGAGAGATTTGTGATTCCAAACCAGACTCATACACAGATCATTCTATTTAACTAAAGTGCACTAAAAAAATCCCATGGAAGGTCTTTTTAAGTAACACCACTTCTGTGTTTTTATGGACTACATAGACAATTGCAAGGGTTTAGAACGGCTACTTGGTCCAAACATATGTATGATCCTTCATCATCTCCTTCACATATATGGGCTGTCATGAACACAACTTATAACTTGTGAGGCAGACAGGAATTTTTCAAATACAATGTTTACTGTTCACACATTAGAAAACGGTGATAACTCACAGCAAACAAGCCCAACAAGCTAACAATCTAGTTTTCAGTAACATTATCAATGTCTGGAGGTGAGGCATTTACAGACACTGGGGAAAGCTGAAACAAATGGCTTGCAAGTCCACTTGTCCAGTGCACATCATCCAATGGAGGAGAAGGACAGTGAGTGGTTCTGCAGCAGTTGCCTCATGAGAGTGATGTCTCTTGAGTGCAATGGAAGTTAGCTGGTCCTGGCCTCAGCTGTGTTTGGCTAGGCCAGTCAAGATACCAGACACTCAACTGCCACTCAGGTCAGAACCAAACCAGAGTTAGGAAGAGTCTGATAGGAGATACAGTCACTAAAAGGATCCTTTGTTGCTAAATTATATGGCTCATATGCACTGAGGTACATTGGAGACCAATGTCTGCTACTCTGTCTGCAGTTTCATGGCATTTCTGAGGCTTCTTATCCTTGTAGACTTGGTGGTACCTGCTCCTGACTGGTGTGGAGTGTTTGCTCCTAGGATGTTGCTGTTTATCCTCAACTGCTTGCTTCTGGTGCCATCATATTTTGATGTCTGGACACTGATCTAGAACCCTCTCATCTTCTTTTCTTTCTTTCTTCCCATCCTTCCTTCCTTTTTCTTGTTATAAGTGCTCACTATACAGGTACTTAACTATGTCCTAGTCTGAACAGCCCTGAGTAATTGGTCAAGGGAAGAGAATTTATCACTTGAATTAGACTTTGGTGTCCCTAGGGTTAAACCTCAAAAATTAGACATCCAGTTTCTCAGGGTTAAGCCTCCAGCCACCTCTTTTATCCACCAGTTCCTAAAGACCAGCCTTTGGGTTAAAATAGAATTTACTCAAAGCAAGAAATATCTAAATGTTATATGCAGTGTGTACTTAAATATCTCAATGCCACTCCTTGTCATTTTATCCAAAATGCTTCAACAGAAGGCTCTGTCAACTCAAAGAGCCACAAAATCCTTTGGGAGCTAATAAATACCTATAGACACTGGAGAAAAGCTACTTTCACACTGGTGAAAGAGCTCATGGCTGGGATGGGAAGAGCTCTGCAAAGCTGAGGAGCAGCAGCAAAGAAGTGGCAACTGCTTGTCGGGACAATAAGAAGCTGAGCTAGTGGCAGAAAAATGTAATAATGCCTGCTATTACAAGAAAGAGTACAGACAGGGTAGCTTGTGACCCAATATCTCTCACTTTATGAGGGTCAGAGTCCTACCGGACTCCAGTGGAGCTCTAAGTACCAGCAGTGGGAGCAGGCAGCTCTGCAGGAAGAATTTCACTGCATTGTGTGGAAGGGTTAGCATAGGGTGAGCATGAAAAGCAGATTGGCATTCAGTTTTATTCTTGTTTTTTAATTCTCCACAGGCAATGTCTCCATCCTCTCTTATTGCCTATATCCAGGATAGATCTCCCCTACCTCCCCTCCCTATTTGACACAAGATTGTCCCATCCCTGGGGCCTGAGAAATAATGAGGATGAAATTAGCCTCTTACTCTTGACAAAGCACAGAACAGCCACCAGTCTTCTGGAGGCAAGGCCTAGCCATTTGTAGTTCCACCCATGTAGGTCCTAGGAGGCAAGTAAGCAAAACAGAAAATGCTAGGTCAAGCTCTGGCTGGAGAGATGGCAGCTAGCATTGACAGACAGAACTCCTTTCTGTTCCTTTCTTGTAGCTCACTTCAAATACAAAGGGCATTGATCTGTGAAGCTGCAGAAAATGCTTACCTATGGGTACACTATCAGATGCTCACGTCTTAAGTGCTTCAACTGAACGGAAACATACAAAATAGGCTTTTCAAAATGCAGCATTCCAACTGTTTGCCTTTTTGTTTTTTTTTTGATCCGACATTGATCCTCTTTTCATTCCAGTAAATATTCCACCGAGAAGTTTCTTCTAACCAATGGGAGAAAGGTACTTCCGTCTTCTTTGTGTTTTTCTTCAAGGCTGCATTCTCCCACTTTCTGCTGCATTTCTGCTCCAGTCTTCTATTGGAAATGATCACTTCACTCCCACTGAGTAGTGTATTCATGTGGATGTTGTGTCTCTTAACATATGCTAGAGACTTATAAATTCGGTTTCTATAGTCCAGAAGAATATTTAGGATGGAGGAATCTCATTAACTTGCCAATCAGACATATATTTGCAAACACTTGATTCACATCAAACAAGGAAGACTTGGATGGAAAACAAAGATACCATGCTCATTAAGTTATTTTTCATAAAAAGAAATGGCAAAGAAAAGAATGCATTCATATGTATTAAAACTACTTTAAGTTTTATGGTATGATTTATTCTTTCCTTTTTAAAGTCAATTTTCTTCAAGCTTGTAAAAATACTAAATTTTTCTTTCTGTGTCCAAGTTGATTCCCTAGTGTTTGATTACTGTTTCTTCAAAAGGAAAATAAATACAATGTGTGCCATTAAAGTAATTCAGTGCAAATTGGGCATAACACGAAATTACATTATTAACAGCTGTTAAATGACTATAAAATGTAATTAGACACACTCAATTCACTACTCATGCACTGGACCTGATTTCTAAAATATCAATTTAGGACTTTGATTATTCATGACAAAAAAAGAACAAATTTAGATTTTAAGTTTAAATTCGTGGTAATAGATCGATCCCCCAAGACCTATACTGGGATTCCAAATAGGAGGAAGACATAGTTGTTGCAGGGAGGGAGGGAGGTACTGTGACTTACCCTGTGTGTGCTGGCAGTTCCCACTGAATCTCTGTGGTTCCCACTGAATCTCTGCCAGCTGCAGTGAGGCATGAGGGCCTTGGTTAAATTTTAACTCTACTTACAAAGGAGCAACAAAACCCTGCACAACTACTATTGCTGTAGATCTTTATGACTGTTGCCCTTCTCGACTACCTCACAGCCTTTCCACATAGCCTGCTGATCTCCTTAATAAAAATAACATGATAAAAGAAAATAAATGCAGCCCTTAATATGAATGTCCATTTTCTCTCCTCTAAAATGAAATGGAGGCAGAAACATGTGATGTCTAATATGTGCTCTGTGGAAACACCAGTATTTCTCTCCCACACTTCTCCGCCTGGTGATTCTGGTCTTTGTGCTCTGGCCCTCACCCATTTTCTACATCTGACTTCTAGTGTCTCCCCTCGCTGAACATGACGATCCACTGTTTACCTCAAAGGGACTTGGGTAGATTACTCGCCTCCTTTCATAATCCACTCTATGCTTTAAGTTACAGTTTACACACTGTCTCCCTTCTAAGAGCTCCAACTAAATCCCCACTGAGAGGCTCCTTATCCTCCTCAGGACCCCTGGAACTCTTGGCTTGCATTTCTTTTATGTAGTTGTCCCTTGTTTTTAACAAAAGGCTGGCACAGTGCAATGATGATCAGCTTGGAGCCTGAAGGCAAATAAAACTGAGTTTTAATCCTGATGCTTCCAGGTCATGATGGTTCATTTCTTTGAGCCTCAGTCTCATCATTTTTTATAAAAGGGACACAATGGGCTCATGCTTGTAATGGACTTAAATCCATTTCTAGTCACAGAACTGTAATCTAAAGATTAGACCTGGATTTCTCCAAATGAACCACCATGAAGCAAAATACATTAAAATGACATCATGTGGATTTTTGACAAGGGGGGTTGGATTATTTCTTCTCATTTTGGCCTTTAGAGGCAAAGGCTCACTGTATAATCCAGGCTGGCCTCCAACTCGTAACAGTCTTCTTGCCTTTGCTTTTCCAGTGATTTTTTTTTTAGAGATATAAGATGCCAGGCTGATCTATAGATGATCTCACTCACAATAAGAGCAGCTTTTTCTCAGGGTGGGCAAAGGATGTAATGGGGCTAAAGCAAACCCTGGCTGAGTGAAAACAAGCAGGAGAGGGAGGGGGAAGGGAGGATAGAGACGAGAGAGGCAGGTGAGGAAAGAGAGAGGGAGAGAGGGACCAGGTGACACACTCACATATTCTCTCTCACAGAGAGAGAGAGAGAGAGAGAGAGAGAGAGAGAGAGAGTCACACCCTCCCTCCTTCCCTCCTTCTCCCTCCCTTTCACACACACACACACACACACACACACACACACACACACACACACACAGAATGAACTGACCCAGAGGTCATGTGAAGCCAGACCCAGAACTGAGGAACAGGAGCTGACTCCTGGGTGGGATAAGCCCTTTGGTGGCACAAGTTGGTGGTCTGAGGACAGTCATCTTCCCAATGCATCCAGCATAATCAAGACTAATTGGTCTTTGTTGCAGCCTCAATGCAGTTCTGGATGTGAATAGGTCTCTTTC
Organism: Sigmodon hispidus; assembly: GCA_004025045.1. Classification (NCBI taxonomy): domain Eukaryota; kingdom Metazoa; phylum Chordata; class Mammalia; order Rodentia; family Cricetidae; genus Sigmodon; species Sigmodon hispidus. The sequence continues at coordinate 2,566 of PVIH01028988.1, read as the reverse complement.
TTTCTGACTGATACCCCTAAGAAGCAAAAGCACTTGGAAGTAATTTAACCAAGCCTAACACAGAGCAATAAATCCTTTGGATTCCTTCTAAGACCTTTCTATAGAGAAGAAAGATCTTTTAGGCAGTTTGGAAGAGCTAGTCTTTCCTCAGAAGAGGCAAAGGCCTCAATGAACCTTACTTGAGATATTCTTATGGACACAAGGAAAATAGATCTCCAATGAGAAAAATTAGCGCCTACTACAAGGACCGAGATATTGCTTACTGAATGGCAGGTCACTTCACTTGGATGACCAACCATTTGTCACATATGACTGGAGGACTCTGAGCACCAGAGACTGAGAATGTGAATGGAATTCATGGGAGTTCTGGCCCCAGGAAAATATTTTCTGGCATGAATTCATTTGTTACTTCCTCAAAGGTCTGCTTTTAGCTTTTAATCTCAAGGACACTTCTGAGCTCAAGATGGTCCCAATGTGGAAACTAGTATTGTAACTTTTATTGTTACAATTTTATTGTTTTTTATTTATTTTTGAGAAAGGTCTCATGTAGCTTAGGCTTGCCTGGAACTCATTATGTAGCTAACTATGACCCTGAATTTCTGATCCTCTTGGCTCTATCTTCTCAAGAGCTAGAATTAATTACAGGTGTGCACAATCATGGCCAGTTTATTTGGTAGTGGGAGACTGAATCCCAAATCTGCTTCATGCCAGGTAAACACCCTAACAACTCAAGCCTGTGTTTCGGTTTTGTTCTTTGTTTTGTTGTTGTTATTGTTTTGGTTTTGGTTGTAGAGAGAGTCTCATGTAATCCAGGTCATCTTCAAACCCGCTGGGTTGGTTGACTTCTAGCTCTCAGAACTATATTAAATGTTCTGTTGTATATCAGTCACTCAGTCTTAAAGTTGCTTGAGCTGAGTAAGACCCAACTAACAAAACTCTTCCTGGAAGATTACAAATGGCACCTATGAGGCATTCACAGAGTAGGGTCCAGGTCAATAATCTTGCATGGAGCCAGCTAGGTAGCTCAGTGGGTAAAGATGACGGCCATCAAGCCTTTTGACCTAACTTTCATGCTAGGAGCACACATGGTAGAAGTAGAAAACCCATTCTTTTAAGTTGACTTGTGATACACACACACACACACACACACACACACACACACACACACACATACACAAATCCCGTTTTGCTTTCCCTGTGGTACTTGCTAGCTACCTATGTGCAATCATCATTCTTACTGCCTGAGTCACTAAGGAAATCTAAAGTACCATTTGGTCAACAGTACAAAAGTCAGTGGTAGCAAGAAGCCATAAATTTTCTGTATGAAGAATTTAGATAGCAGTATCTTGTGATTATGAATCAGGTTATGTGGCTTCATGGAGCTTAAGCTCTATGGTGTCAATAATTTCATATTTAGTGGGATGATAACATATATTCCCAGTATTGTTAGTAGAGTGAGTTAATACATGTTCAACACTCAACATGATCCTGCCATATAATCAACACTGCTAAAATTCTAATACTATTATACAAGTAGCAATAAGCAGAGTACTTAGGATCCAGTTAGCTAGGCTGCAATTATGTCTGTGCTTCATATTCATTATCTGACATTGGACAACTATTCAACCTTACCTGATACTCTATTTCTTCATCTGTAAAAAAGAAAGATAATAATGCAAGGGGATGGGAGATTGGTGGGATCAGGATGTATGATGTGAATAAGTAAAAAGGTTTAAAAAAAGATAATAAATATTCTCCCTCAAAGTGATATCCAAAAATTAAAGAAAAATATGCCATGTAGAATTTAATAGGTGTGGCAGAGTTGAGGAAAACTAATGGAAAACAGAGACTGGGGAGACAGCTCAGTTGGTAGAATGCTTGCTGCACCAGCTTGAGGACCCACGTTCAGTACTCATGAGAAAGCAGAGGATGGTAAAACACTGCAGACATCCCCATTCGGAGAAATGGAGACCCGGAATAACTGAGGCTTGCTGGCCAGCCAGTACAGCCATTGAGCTCCAAGTTCAGACAGACCCTCTTAAAACCTGAGGTGGAAAACACGAAGAAAATACCCAATATTGACCTTTGGCACTGCTATGCCTGCGTGTAAGAATTTTCACGCTTGCCACCAGGGACGCTAGACACGTTGTAAAGAGTGGGGATTTTATTGTTACATACAGGTTCCCACAAACCTGGGTCAATAGCCTAATTCCGGAGCAGCAGAAAGGCTAAGGACCCCAAGCCCCTATGACCGGGGGGTCTTTAAAAAAAAATACGGCTCTCTGCTCCTCCCTGTTCTAGAGACAGCCGCATCTTTTCGTGCAGTGCCAGCCTCATTCCCGGAGACACGATGGTGAACATCGGAGTGAACAGATTTGGCAGTATTGGGCACCAGGGCTGCCTTTCAAAATGACAAAGTGAACGTTGTTGCCATCAACGATACCTTCATTGACCTCAACTACATGGTCTACATGTTCCAGTATGACTCCACCCATGGCAAGTTCAATGGCACAGTCAAGGCTGAGAATGGGAAACTCGTCATCAATGGGAAGCCCATCACCATCTT
>PVIH01028987.1:0-14358 GCA_004025045.1 Sigmodon hispidus | reverse complement strand
AGAGGTGGTGTTTGAGAATAGTGGAGATAGAAAGATGGGCAAGTAAGGAATGAGAGAATATTAACCAAAACCAAGTATGTGGTAAAATTCCTAGGGAAACAACTAAAAATTATGAGATTTAGTAGAGTAATTATTGTGAAGACACTGTGAAACTACCAAATTGGGCCACTCCATTGGTAGAAAGAAAGGTTTATTGAGGATCAAACAGCCAAGGAGGCTATCTTTGCTGGGAGTGGAGGTGGCAGAGTGAAGCAAAAGGATGTCTTCATAACAACAGGAAGGAGGATCTTTGAGCTGATATATGTTGTCCAGATTGATCCAGAACTAGATATACATACCTGAAGTAGCAGACTTTTGGGGGCAGACTAAGAGATGTCCTGATATACACAAATCCAGCCATTTAATTTAGGCTTCTATCTATCCAACAACAATCCTTCTGTTTACCTGGTCTGAGAACTTATAATTAGAATATTGTCACCAGCACTGCCATTTGGGGAGGGGGTCCACTTTCAACCTAACAATTATGAAAGACTGAATAATCCTGAACCTAATATGAGAAGTTATCAAACATAAATCTCAGTTCTGGAAATGAGTTGTTCAGGGAGGCACCAGCAACCTTAAAATGATACATGCTTCTGCCATCTCACATATCAGTTATTCTAGCTGATAAGATTAATTATTACTGAAGGCATTACATAACTTGTATGTAAGATACAGAGATGGTAAACTGAAACTAGGCTAGAACCTTTCTGCTGGTCAGCTTTCATAGTGTTGTGTTGTATAGTGTAATGCATGCTGTTAGGAGAGAAAAACCTTAATGGTTATCCCCACTTAGGAACCCTATTAACTATAATATCACCATTTCAGGTACAAAATTCTCACTGGTGCAACAGTGGAATAATATTAATTCAGAACCCTGCTTCACAACAGAGAATCCATGCCTGCTACTATAATCCTTATTAAAAATCCATAATTAAAAGTTTTAGGCATTAAGAAGAGAGGTCTTTATTATTGATGATTAACTAAGTCAACATAGGACTAACCTGCCTTTTAAATATTTAAAATTGTACCAATAGATTAAATATTACTCTCAGTCTTATTCCAGTAAACTTTGCAATGAAAAGAGGCAAAACTAAAGATGAATGGCTTCCCAAAGATATTGATATATAAGGATTTAATATTAAGGCATAAACAAGACATTAATACAACTCATTCTAAGGTTCAAAGAACTACATGGAAGAGGGATTGAAAGAATAATTGATCTTCAACATTGGCCAGAAAATCTTTATTTTCAGTGAGAAGCAGATAATGCAGAGAATTGTTACTGGTTAAAATGATGAGAATAAGTCAAGGTGAGTTCTCCTCTCTATCAGAAACTACCAAAGCTCATAGGCTCTGGGAGCATTATAGGATAGAGGGTAGAAAAATATAAGAGACAACAATGGAGAGAAGCTATGAAATCCTGTCTTCTCAGTATGATATGGTCGTTACACTCATGAACTCATAGCAACTGGGTTTACCTACAGAACATATGCACAAGATCCAACTACACAAAATTCTGGCAATTGTAGTTATATATTGCATAATTAATAAAAATAAATGTAATAACAGAGGACAGAGATACCCACAGAGCCAAGCTATGAAGGTCAGAGAGTGATGACCCATGTCTTTGATCACAGCACTCAGGAGGTAGAGATCTATCTGAATCACAGTGATTTCAAGGCCTAAAATAATCAGACAATATTGGCACACACATTTAATCTTAGCTTTGGGAAAGTTGAACCAGAAAGTGAGATAATGGATGGACAGAGAGAGAAAAGAGGAGTTCAGCTGCCCCTCCCTATGTTTCTCTTTTCAGCTGAGGAAGGAGAGATTTGGAGTGGGATGATTGTAGAGAACGGCCTGGAGCATTGGCTAGGTGAGAAGTGGCTGTGGTTTGTTTCACTGTCTCTCTAATATTTCAACTTTCCCCCAATATCTGACCCTGGGTTTTTATTATAATACCAAATACAATTCATGCAATACCCGGTGCTCAACTATTAGGGCATGAATTTAGAAAACAAAAAAAAGCCACCAAGCTAGAGCTACACATGGCCAGAGTCACTACCCAGCTGGCTAGGTTTTCTATTCAGAGTTAGTGTTCAGCCAGCTCTTCTTTAAGGCACTTCCTGCCACTCATGTTCCTTCTCTACAATCACCTAGATAATTTTTTCAGACAGCAGCTTCCCTTACCATGTGTGTTGTGGCTTTTTTCTGGACTGCCTCCTTGGGCTGCTGTGATCCTCATCTGAATCATCACTGAGAGCAGATTTGGTGATTCAATTGGGATTTTTAAAATGGGGAATTAGTTTAAGATGCAGAGTTTTTTGACATTAAAACTGCAAATGTTAGCATGATAGAAATTTAGCCTTTGTTTGATAATACTCTAGATTGTTTGAAAATAAAACCATTAAAGAAGAGGGTAATTAGTATAGATAAGTTTATTATAATACCTATTATAAGTATAATTTGTTTGATCATTCTTGTTTTAGCTTTTAGTTTAAAAACGAAAACCTTGTTTTCGTTTTAAAACTGTTGGTTTATATGAGTGCCAAGTTGGTTGATATGAGTGCTAAGATACAACTATTAGAAAGCCTTGTTAAAACAGATTACAGTGATATTTTTATAGTGATATTTAGACACAGATGGAAGAATTTAAAGAAGAACCAATATAAACATTGCCTTATAAGATTACAGAGAAACAGTCTAAGGCTTTCAAACAGCCAACCTTAATATAGTCAGTAACTTTATAGGAGTTGCCAAATGATAGAAACTGTGTAAGAGTTTAATGAACTCTTGTGCAAATGTTATATCTGAGAAGATTCAAGGAAGCAATAGTCACATATGGCATGTATTCACCATTTGTAAAACAGATGTTAAACTCTTGTTTAATATGTAATAGCATTATCCCTAAATATTAGACAGATATGATTACAGCAGTCAGTTATAATGGAAGACCTGGTGGAAGGATGAAGCCAAAACCATCTGAAACACAATAGAGCTAGGGGTTTAGAAATCTCCCAAAAACAACTTCTTGGGGAGAAAGGTTATACTAATATAGAAAAACAATCTTTATATGATGACCACACCCTGGATTTATGCTGAATGGCAGCTTGAATGTTTGGAATAGAATTGAGTAAGTAGGAAATAAAATTAGTTGTTTACAAAAGTGATCCAAAGACAAAAAAAAAAACTTTACAGATTTCTTACAGAAATTGACTTTATTGGTAAATAGAATAGAACCAGTTTCAGAAGCTAGACAATTAATAATTGAATCTTTGGCTTTTTAAAATGCACTTCACAGTTCAAAAAAATAATTAGGTCATTAAAGGCAAGGCCATCACCCTTGGAGTATTGGATCCAGGATACAATTAATATGGGATCTTATAGCTACTATAATAATTCGGTAAACAAAATTTCTAAAGGTTTGAAGAAAAATCAAAATGTCAAATGTTACAACCGTGAAAAACATGGTCACTTAAAAAGAGACTGTAAATAAGGCATTTATAGAAACAATGTTTTTGCTAAGAATAATCCCGATAAATTCTCCTGCCTTCTGGAGTATATAGAAGGTGCCACAAAGGCAGGCATTAGACTAATCAATGTAGGGAAAGACAAGGTAACCTTCTTCCTTTGCCGTAGGAAAATGACCCTGATGAACCTCTTCCAGGCCCCTTATAACAAATTCAGTTCATTTCTATCCTATAATTGTGGAGAAAACTACTTGCCAGGTTAATTAAAGAACTTAATGCCTACAGTAATAAACCATACTGCACTGAATAATAGAAAAGCTATAGAAGAAAGTACACAAAATCAGGAGAAACCATAAACCAAAGTTGATAAAGACTAGAAAGGGAGCCTCCTCAAAGTTAGGGTTGGGGAAGGGTTTTGATTTCTTTCTGCAGGTGAAGAAAAGCTATGGACACCATCAAAATTAATAGACTCAAATCAAACAACAGAAAATTCTTGATAAACAAAAACGATAGTTCATCCAGCAAGATGAAATTCTCTAAGTTGTAAGAAAAAATACTCACCAAACAAGGGAAAGGGTTCTGTTTTTGTCTTACAGAAATCTAGAAATATCCATCTTCAAGAAGTCAAAAGACGTTGAATATCTAGACTTCTAAATCAGAAGGGAAGCTTATCCAGAAAAAAATTATAAGAAAAGAAAAATCAAACCTATTGGTACAAATATACTCTATAGGGTAAAATCGCACTGCCAACATCTATACCTCTTTACTTCTAAGAAAAGTTGAAGTTCTAGTTCAACTGAAAATTAAAGCTTGCTGTGGAATTGGAGTATCTCTCTTTCCTTGTCTGAACCCAAGCATGCTTCTTAATGGAAAATGCAAAATCTCTGTATCATATCAGAAGAGCCACCTGATATAGGACAGAAGAAAAAACAAAGCTAAGGGATTATTCTATTACTACTAATCTCATGATCTTTAGTATTAGTTTATATAAACAATTTATAAGATTAACATATACATTGTAAATTTCTGTCATGAAATTAATGATCATATAAAGTACTAATTACAGAAAAGGTTTTATCTAACTTCCTGTATATCGTTTTGGGTTAGAGTCTCTTATCAGTTTTCTAAAGTGAAACATAATGATGCCTAACTGTGGCCTTTGAAATGTCCTAAAGAAAGGTATGGCCCGACAATGGTGATTTCACATGGATTATGACACTAGGTTGACAAATACCAACCAGAGATCAGCTGTGGACTACAAACTGCTCAGAAAAATTTTGAGGTGGCTAGCTGAGATGTACCAGCCTCACAGACTACTCTAGCCAAGACTTGAGACAAGTTCTGCACTTTCCTATTATATAGAGACTAGACAACAAATGATAGTTACCTATCCCAGGACTTGACAATTAACTTTTTTTTTCAGGATCCTATTAAGATTATATCACCCTAGACTGCAGAAAGTAAATTTAAGAACAGGACACCCATATTCTTAGAATGTGTACTCAGTAGTTTTTGGACTTTCAATGGGTTGCATTATGAACAGCTGTCATTATTTACAATGTTTGGTTAAAATTATCAATAGTAATGGTTAGGAAAGAAAGCTGAACAAGAGAGATTAGATCTGGGGTTCTTATTTGAAATAAAAGCAAAAGAAAAGAGGGATACAGATATGATAGGATAAAAGGGTATTACTGAGAAAAAGAAGAATAGAGATATGATAGGCTATAAGAGTAGATTATTGAATCTATGTTTAAAAAGTAGCTATGAGTTTTAAGTATTTTACTTTGGATTGGATTTTTCTGGATTCTCTGGACTTTTTGTATATTGTATACAAATTGTATATATTCATACAAAGTTGACATTAATTTTGTTACTGTATATATATATATATATTTCTACTCTTATTTAAGGTATTGTGCCTAGAAAGGTCATCTTCAAATATTTCAGAGCTCTATAGAATATGGCATTTAAGAAATTTTAATAACATAGGTTCTTTTTATTTTTATGACAATGAAGCATGTCTACTCCTGCTTCAGAGAGGATGATGGGCATCAAAGTAATTCCACATGGAGTTGACTTCCTTTGGGGCAAAAATTATGCACTAGGCAAGAAAGTCTTCTTTCTTTCACTGCTGACAGTATAATGTCTAAAATGGACAAGCAGGACACAAAAGAAAGACCAGAAAACCTTGCAAAGACAAGATAGAAAGGTTTTTAAGATTATCTTGCTTCACAGATAAGTCTGTCAGATATTTTAGGCCTGTAGGTTGAAGATGAATGTCCCAACAATGCAGAGGAACTTTGTGTGACTGTCAGATGTTTCTGTCATTTTTCACATTTTTTGGAAGTTTCTTGTTTGCACTTCCAGTTTACATAGTTAATATTATTTCTTTCTCTGGGGAAGTTGAAAATTCGATAATTATATTTATATTTTCCCAGTTACAGTTTTAGGAAAGAAACTCAGTATATAGTGTATAAGTTTGGGAGACATCAAAAGATAGTTTTTAGTTGGCAATAAAAGTTAGATAGAAAATGAAATAAGTATAATCCTTTGGACTCACCAAATAGAATAAATAATGAAATATTTTCTTTGAATTTGTCAATTGTTAATGGACTAGACATTATTGATGTAATTATTGCTTATATGTATTGTATATATTATTGTACTTATTGTATGTACTTTTGCTTATATTAATTCTTTTTTATTTTGACACAAAAGGGGGTATGTGATAATACATTGTATAATTAATAAACGTAGTCTGGAATATCAGAGGACGGAACGACTCACAGAGCTAAACCATGAAGGTCAGTGAGTGCTAATCCATGCCTTTAATTCCATCACTATGGAGGCAGAGAGCTCTGCAATTTCAAAGCCTAACAGAGCCAGGCATTGGTGACTCACTCCTTTAATTCTAGCTCTAGGAAAGTTGAACCAGGAAGTGAGATAGCTGAGCAGAGATAGAGAGAAGGGAGGTGTTCAGCTTCCCCTGCCACTTTCCTTTTCTACTGAGGAGAAAATGTTTGGTGTGAGAGGATACATGAAAACAGACTTGAGGAGTTGGCTGGGTGAAAAGTGGCTGTGGTTGGTTTCCTTATCTCTCTGATATTTCAGATTTTCCCCAATATGTGGCTGTGGGTTTTTATTATAATACCAAATAGAATTAGTGCAATCAACACTAATGAGGGTGGGTTTCATGAGGTCATACTTTTCACTGAGGTGTTATTGACAACTGATAGAGTATAGGAAAGGATGGTTATTTTTCTTTGTAGATGGGGCCACTGGCATGTTGTCTATGCACCAATGAATGATTCTCTATGTACCTATAAGCAGCACTTATTACAAATAGTGGCATATAAAAGGAAGATGACAAATAAAGAGAAGAAGAGGAGAGACAAGAAGAAAAAATAGAAAAATTGAAAAAAACAGTGTTGTTGCTGGGCCCTAACAGTTCCATGGGGGAGAGGGAGAGATGGTAAGATGTGGAGTCAACAACACAACACTGGCCCCTGGAGTCAGTTGAAAAGCGAAGGACTAACTCATTTATTCAGCAGTGGGGAGAGCCTTATATGCCACCCTCCCAGCACCCAGGCTGTGCCTCAATCTGAGTGATCATGACCCCTGACAGTGCCTGTTGCTAGTCCTTCAGGAAGACTCCATTTTGTCTCATAAGAGAAAGTTTGTTATGTGCATGTTTTGGCAAATGGTTTGAGTCAATTTCCTTGACCCTCTGGTTCTGTCCTACTACATATTAACCCTTTTCATTTTATTACATGGGTACTCAGTGGGAGTCAGAGTTCTTTGCTCTGACTTTGTTGATTATACCTCAGGAGGAGCAATGATTGTGCCTGTCTTAGGTTGACTTGTCTATAACAATCTCTTAGCCATCATTGATTACTAGCCCTCAAATGACATTCATTTCTGGAGAGCTGCCCAAGTGGAGAGGATTAGGTAGTAGCCTTTTGAATTTCAGAGAAACAGGCATGCATAACCTCCTGGGGAGGACAATGAGCAGGATGTCTAAGAACCATTAAAACCTGAAGAGTTGCCTTAACCACTGCCTGCTGCTGTGATGCAGGAGACAGATTTAAAAAGGAGAAATTAAAAGTACCACCTTGCCAATCAATAGAAATAGAAAAGTCGAAGAAAAGAGCTGGAACTACAGATACAAGTATAACCAACAGAATCCAAGAGACAGAAGACAGAATCTCTGGAGTGGAAGACCCAGTAGCAGAAATAGATACATCAGTCAAAGAAAATACTAAAACAAAAAAAGCCATAATACAAAATGCTCAGGAAATCTGGGACACCATGAAAAGACATAACCTGACAGAAGTAACAATCTAGGAGGGTCCACAAGTCTGTTTTTATGCCAGTACCAGGCTGTTTTTATTACTTTAGCTCTATAGTATAGCTTGAAGTCAGGGATGGTGATACCTCCTGAGGTTCTTTTGTTGAATAAAATTGTTTTGGCAATCCTGGCTTTCCTGTTATTCCAAATGAAATTGAGTATTGTCCTTTGAAGGTCCAAAAAATATTGTGTTGGGATTTTGATGGGCAGTGCATTGAATCTGTAGATTGCCTTTGGTAGAATAGCCATTTTTACTATGTTGATCCTACCAATCCAGGAACATGGGAGAGCTTTCCATTTTCTGATATCCTCCTCAATTTCTTTCTTCAGTGATTTAAAATTTTTGTCAAATAGGTCTGTTACTTCTTTGGTTATAGTTACTCCAAGGTATTTAACACTATTTGCAGCTATTATGAAGAGTAATGTTTCCCTTATTTCTTTTTTAGCTCTTCTATCTTTAGTGTATAGAAGGGCTACTGATTTCTTTGAGTTAATCTTGTATCCTGCTACATTGCTGAAGGTGTTTATCAGCTATAAAAACAGCCTAGTACTGGCATAAAAACACACTTGTGGACCAATGGAATAGAATTGAGGATTCAGACATAAACCCAAAAACCTATAAACACCTGATCTTTGACAAAGAGGCCCAAAACATTCAATGGAAAAAAGATAGTATATTTAACAAATGGTGTTGGCATAGCTGGATGGAAGTGTGTAGAAAAATGCAAATAGATCTGAGCCTGTCACCCTGCACAAAACTCAAATCCAAGTGGATCAAAGACCTCAACATAAACCCAGCCACTTTGAACTTGATAGAAAAGAAAGTGGGAAATACACTTCTATGAATTGGCACAGGGGACCACTTCCTAAATATAACACCAGTGGCACAGACACTAAGACCAACAATCAATAAGTGGGATCTCCTGAAGCTAGGAAGCTTCTGCAAAGTTAAGGACACTATCAATAGGACAAAACAACACCCTACAGAATGGGAAAAGATTTTCACCAACCCTACAAGTGATAGAGGACTGATCTCTAAGATATATAAAGAGCTCAAGTATCTAGAGCCCAAAACCTTGAATAACCCAATGAAAAATTGGGGTACAAATCTAAAAAGGGAATTCTCAGCAGAGGAACTACAAATGGCTGAAAGGCACCTGAAAAAGTGTTCTTCATCTTTAGCCATCAGAGAAATGCAACTCAAAACAACTTTGAGATACCACCTAACACCTGTTAGATTGGCTAAGATAAAAGGTACAGATGACAGCCTATGATGGAGAGGATGTGGAGCAAGGGGAACACTCCTCCATTGTTGGTGGGACTGTAAGCTTGTTCAGCCTCTTTGGAATACAATATGGAGGTTTCTTAGAAAATTGAGAATCAATCTCCGCAAGGACCCAGCAATACCACTTCTGGGTGTATACTCTAAAGAGGCACATTCACACTCCAAAAGCATTAGCTCAACTATGTTCATAGCAGCATTATTTGTAATAGCAAGAACCTGGAAACAACCTAGATGTCCCTCAACTGAGGAATGGATTAACAAACTGTGGTACATCTACACAATGGAGTACTACTCAGCAGTAAGAAAAAATGATATCCTAAAATTTGCAGGCAAATGGATGGATTTGGAGAATATCCTCCTGAGTGAGGTATCACAAACTCAGAAAGATAAGCAGGACATGTACTCACTCATTAGTGGTCTCTAAACAAACAAACAAGAAAAAAAGCCAAGAATGCCCAAGCTGCAAACCACAACCACTGAACAGCTTGGGATCAGAAACACCCTGGAATGACCCTTCAGACCCCACTCCAACTATAGGAACACCTGACTCACTCTTGAGCAAGGGGGGACAAAACTGGATTTGCCAGGAGTGGAGACTGATCCAAGCATTATTGGGTCAGTGGGACCATAGGACTGTCTGTAGCCTGCCCAGGGAGGGGATGGGGAGTTGTGGAGAAGAAAAAAATGACCTGATGTGGCTGGAGGGGGAAGGGACCTTGAATAAGGATATACAGGGATGGAAAATATTTCAGAGGGAAAGCTGAACACAAAGTAAATATATGTGTAGCAAATTATTTGCATTATCACCCTTGATAAGTCATGCTTATGATTTTTATCTTCTTTATAGTTATTATTAACTTATCAGCATTTTAAATTCATTTTACTGTTTTTTCTTGATAAATACAAAATAAATAAAGAAGAAAAAAAAAGGAAAAAGAAAAAAAAAAGAATCTAGGAGGAATCAAACAGCCTTTTTATATTATGCCAAATCATCGCAAAAAATAAAGGGTCAAAGGCTATAACCTCTGCCCTTGTCTGATTTAATTGGGAAATTTTATGTATTAGCTATAATGAATAATATAAATCTTAGTTGACCATAAGCCCTTAATATATTTAGCTGTCACCCAGAGTGCTAAACTAACATTCCCCACCTCAAATATCATCATACAAAATGAGGAAAAGCAAGAGTCCATAAGTCTTCAGCTTTTAGGGGGCAATGAGAGCAAGAAAGGGGAGTATATACATTCCCTATCCTGAGTTATTTTCTTCTTGGTGGGCCATGCTGATCTGTGAACATCTGTTGCTGTGACCCATATTGGTGTAGTGGCACTCTGAGGAAAAAAAACACAAGCATAGTCTCTCCCACAGGTTAGTAAGAGGGCTGGTAGCTACAAATGAAGGGAGATAGAGTCTTCATCTTACTAGGGGTAGAGGTGTGACATAGTTTACATGGCCATGTTTGGTCTTGAGGGTACTGTGTTTGCTCTCAAGATACTGGCACAAATGAGAAACGGAGCTGGAAGAGCTATCAGTGCTGAACTGGTGAGCATTATCAACACCTTGCATCTGACTCATGTGTGATATGTATAATCAAAACAGAAATGCATATACTATAATTACATCCTTATGTTTAAGATTCTACACACAATATAAGTTTGAGTATAAAAGCCTAGTGAATTTGGCACTTGTCCTGCTCCAGGACAGTTACTATAAAACTAATCAACATAACTAAAATCCAATGACTACAACCAGCTTATCACATATATTAAATTGAAACAGAAAACAAAAGTTTAACCAGCATCTTAAAATTGTTCACTTAGAACTCCTTTTTAGAGCATTCTGAAACCATAAAGTATACAAAATAATATAAACTTTATGAGCTAGCCAGTATCAAGACACTGTTGAATTTTATAAAAATTATAGCCTGAGGTGGCCTATTAACAAGTAAATTTTAATACCTTTATATTTTCCCTTAGGTAAGATGTTATAAGTTACTCTTACAACGTAAAACAAAGATTTGCCTAATACCTTATGCCTATAATGATAGGACTACTGTCTATTACTTGATGTTTTCACTGAGTTAACATTTGAACAAGAGCCCTCAGGATGAAATCTTCTTTTAGGTTAAGACATTCATGTAAAAATAGTGTTATTTGGCACAAAAATTTCTCTTTTCCTATGGTTCAGAAATAATCAATGGCAGAAGAGTTATACCAGTCACCTGAATTGCTGGTCTAAAGTCAAAGCAGTTTAGTTCACTTAATTCTTAGGTGCTGGTGGCTATTAAAATGTTTAAAATTGTTTTTGACCTTTAAGCTTGTCCTTCTGGCAGAGCTTCTGTCTATATATCAAATGAAGAAATGATCATTGCTATTTATAAAACAACCTATTCTTCTATAAAATTATTAAAGTGTTAGTCTAAAAACTAAAGCCCTTGACCAACAAAGACAATGTCTTGAAGATATAGTTCACTTTTTTCATGTGAGCTATCACCAACTTTTGTGCAAAGACATATCCAAACATTAAGGTATAAATGCAAGAGTGGTTTTCAAACACTTTTGTTGTAGATGATTTTTTTGATGTTTTATTTATTTATTCAATTATTATTGCATAGATTATATCTTTTAAGCAACAACTAACTTTCACATAAAAAGATAAACAAAGGCTTAATGGTTTTTTTTTATGGTCACACTAAATTTAAGTAGAAAAACTGAAGAAAATGACATACTAGCAAAGCATATATCATTTGCTGCCTTTCAGAAGAGCTGTGTTCTAATATCAAAAGTCATATGACAAATAACATAAAGCAAAAGTATCTGCACAAATATAAAATTTCAAAATTGCATTTATGATATCATAGAATAACAGAAAATTTGATTTACTTAGCTATCAGTTTGAAAATATATACAGATCATTATTGCCAATATAACAATTAATTCTCTGTGGAAACAGGTGTCAAGATACTGGTACCTACAATGGTAAATCCATTCTTGCTAATACCACCATGGAGAATCACATGTAAATAATTTGAATGGAAAATATTGCTTCACTTAATATTTTAAGAACCGGTAAGATATTCAGTTTTATTTCTAGAGTAGATATCATATAGTTCCACATTGTTGTTCCCCCAAATGTAGACAATATAAAAAATGATCACTAAAGCTATCTAAGTCTCAGCTACATCAGTCTTCCAAATCTTAACTCTACCCATATAAGTCTGCCAGTGTGCACAAAAAAACATGAATATCTCCTTTTCTAGGCAAGGTGTATCCACTTTTGTTAAAGTGGCATGGATATTATGGGAATAACCAACCATGACTTGAATGAACTTGAAGCCTACTTTACAACAGTGAATTAGTGCCTTTTAGCATGAAGTTTGTTAAAAGCCCATAGCCAAATAGGTCATATCTCCAAGGAAGAACTAACATACTGTTGTAGTTTAAATGTAAGATGTCTCCGATTGGCTCATATGTATGAACACTTTGTCCCCATTTGATGGTATTATTTTCAAAAGTTATAAAACTATTGGAAAATAGATAAAATCTTGATGGAGGAAGATTATCATTGGAAGTGAGCTTTTAAAAAATATAGTCCCCCAATTCTCATTCTATTTATCTCCTCTATAATGATAAAATGTGGTCATCCAGCTTCCTGGTCCTGCTGACATATCTTTTTTTTTCCTTCTTTATTTTGTATTTATCAAAAAAACAGTAAAAAGAATTTAAAAATGCCGAAGAGTTAACAATAACTATACAGAGGATAATAATCATAAGCATGGCTTATCAAGGGTGGAAATGCAAATAAGATTACTACACATATATTTTCTTTGTGTTCAGCTTTCCCCCTGAATTTTTTTTCCATCCCTGTATATCCTTATTGAAAGTCTCTTGCCCCTCCCACCACATCTGATCATTTTTCTTCTGTGCAACTCCTCATCCCCTCCCTAGGCAGGGAGCAGACAGTCCTATGGTCACACTGGCCCAATAATGCTTGGATCAGTCTTCACTCCCGGCCAAATCCAGTTTTGTCCCCACTCCCTCAAGAGTGAGTCAGGTGTTCCTATAGATGGACTGGGGTTTGAAGGGTCAGTCCAGGGTGTTTCTGATCCCAAGCTGTTCAGTGGTTATGGTTTGCTGCTTGGGCATGTTTGGCTTTTTTACCTGTTTGTTTGTTTAGAGACCACTAGTGAGTGAGAACATCCGCTGCTTATCTCTCTGAGTTTGTGATACTTCGCTCAGGAGGATATTCTCCAAATCCATCCATTTGCCTGTGAATTTTAGGATATCATTTTGTCTTACTGCTGAGTAGTATTCCATTGTGTAGATGTACCAGTTTGTTAATCCATTCTTCAGTTGAGGGACATCTAGGTTGTTTCCAGGTTCTTACTATTACAAATAATGCTGCTATGAACATAGTTGAGCTAATACCTTTGGAGTGTGAATGTGCCTCTTTAGGGTATACACCCAGAAGTGGTATTGCTGGGTCCTTGCGGACATTGATTCTCAATTTTCTGAGAAACCTCCATATTGTATTCCAAAGAGGCTGAACAAGCTTACAGTCCCACCAACAATGGAGGAGTGTTCCCCTTGCTCCGCATCCTCTCCAGCATAGGCTGTCATCTGTACCTTTTATCTTAGCCAATCTAACAGGTGTTAGGTGGTATCTCAAAGTTGTTTTGATTTGCATTTCTCTGATGGCTAAAGATTAAGAGCACTTTTTCAGGTGCCTTTCAGCCATTCGTAGTTCCTCTGCTGAGAATTCCCTTTTTAGATCTGAACCCCATTTTTTGATAGGGTTATTCAAGGTTTTGGGCTCTAAATTCTTGAGCTCTTTATATACCTTACAGATCAGTCCTCCGTCACTTGTAGGGTTGGTGAAAATCTTTTCCCATTCTGTAGGCTGGCGTTTTATCCTATTGACAGTGTCCTTGGCTTTGCAGAAGCTTCCCAGCTTCAAGAGATCCCACTTAATGATTGTTGGTCTTAGGGCCTGTGCCACTGGTGTTATATTTAGAAAGTGGTGGCCTGTGCCAATTTGTAGAAGTGTATTTCCCACTTTCTTTTCTATCAAGTTCAAAGTGGTTGGGGTTAAGTTGAGGTCTTTGATCCACTTGGATTTGAGTTTTGTGCAGGATGACAGGCTCGGATCTATTTGCATTTTTCTACACACTTCCTTCCAGTTATGCCAACACCATTTGTTAAATATACTATCTT
>PVIH01028986.1:0-14358 GCA_004025045.1 Sigmodon hispidus | reverse complement strand
GTAACAGACCTATTTGACAAAAATTTTAAATCACTGAAGAAAGAAATTGAAGAGGATATCAGAAAATGGAAAGCTCTCCCATGTTCCTGGATTGGTAGGATCAACATAGTAAAAATGGCAATTCTACCAAAGGCAATCTACAGATTCAATGCACTGCCTATCAAAATCCCAACACAATATTTTTTGGACCTTGAAAGAAGAATACTCAATTTCATTAGGAAAAACAGGAAAGCCAGGATTGCCAAAACAATTTTACTCAACAAAAGAACCTCAGGAGGTATCACCATCCCTGACTTAAAGTTATATTATAGAGCTACAGTAATAAAAACAGCCTGGTACTGGAATAAAAACAGACTTGTGGATCAATGGAATAGAATTGAGGATCCAGACATTAACCCAAAAACCTATGAACACCTGATCTTTGACAAAGAGGCCCAAAACATTCAATGGAAAAAAGATAGTATATTTAACAAATGGTGTTGGCATAGCTGGATGGAAGTGTGTAGAAAAATGCAAATAGATCTGAGCCTGTCACGCTCCACAAAACTCAAATCCAAGTGGATCTAAGACCTCAACTTAAACTCAGGCACTTTGAACTTGATAGAAAAGAAAGTGGGAAATACACTTCTACAAATTGGCACAGGTGACCACTTCCTAAATATAACACCAGTGGCACAGACACTAAGACCAACAATCAATAAGTGGGATCTCCTGAAGCTAGGAAGCTTCTGCAAAGCCAAGGACACTGTCAATAGGACAAAACTACAGCCTACAGAATGGGAAAAGATTTTCACCAACCCTAAAAGTGATAGAGGACTGATCTCTAAGGTATATAAAGAGCTCAAGAATCTAGAGCCCAAAACCTTGAATAACCCAATCAAAAAATGGGGTACAGATCTAAAAAGGGAATTCTTAGCAGAGGAACTACAAATGGCTGAAAGGCACCTGAAAAAGTGCTCTTCATCTTTAGCCATCAGAGAAATGCAAATCAACACAACTTTGAGATACCACCTAACACCTTTTAGATTAGCTAAGATAAAAGACACAGAGGACAGCCTATGTTGGAGAGGATGGAGAGCAAGGGAAACACTCCTCCATTGTTGATGGGAGTGCAAGCTTGTTCAGCCACATTGGAATGCAGTATGGCAGTTTCTCAGAAAATTGAGAATCAATCTCCCCAAGGACCCTGCAATACCACTTCTGGGTGTATACCCTAAAGAGGCACATTCACACTCCAAAGGTATTAGCTCAACTATATTCATAGCAGCATTATTTGTAATGGCAAGAACCTGGAAACAACCTGAAGAATGGATTAACAAACTGTGGAACATCTACACAATGGAGTACTACTCAGCAGTAAGAAAAAATGATATCCTATAATTCGCAGGCAAATGGATGGATTTGGAGAATATCCTCCTGAGCGAGGTATCACAAACTCAGAAAGATAAGCAGAGGATATACTCACTCATTAGTGGTCTCTAAACAAACAAACAAGAAAAAAAGCCAAGCATGCCCAAGCTGCAAACCACAACCACTGAACAGCTTGGGATCAGAAACACCCTGGACTGACCCTTCAGACCCCACTCCAACTATAGGAACATCTGACTCACTCTTGAGGGAGGGGGGACAAAACTGGATTTGTCAGGAGTGGAGACTGATCCAAGCATTATTGGGTCAGTGGGACCATAGGACTGTCTGCTCCCTGGCCAGGGAGGGGATGGGGAATTGTGGAGAAGAAAAAATGAACTGATAGGGCAGGAGGGGGAAGGGACCTCGAATAAGGATATACAGGGATACAAAAAAAATTCAGAGGGAAAGCTAAACAAAAAGTAAATATATGTGTAGCAATCTTATTTGCATTATCACCCTTGATAAGTCATGCTTATGATTTTTATCTTCTTTATAGTTATTGTTAACTTATCAGCATTTTAAATTCATCTTACTGTTTTTCTTGATAAATACAAAATAAATAAAGGAGAAAAAAAAGAGTCACTAGCTATCCCATGTTCCTTGAAGCTTTATTCATGGCAGGCCAGGTAGAGAAACAATGTCCATTTATAGATGAATGAATAAAGAAATGTGGTATAATTACACAACTGAATAATAATGAGCCTTAAAAAGAAATCCCTGTCATTTGATACAAGACAGATTAACCTGGAAGGGTTTATGTTAAGTCAAATAAGTTTGGTATGAAAAGACAAATGCTTCATGGCTACTCTTATACGTGGACTCTTACAAGGCTGATTTCATGGAAGTAGACAGAGAATGGTAGATACTAGAAATGGGGTAGCTTATTAAGGGGTCCTAGAGATTGTAATCAAAAGACAAAATTTTCATCAGGAGGAATAAGTTCTATAGGGCTTTTGTACAATGTGAGATATGGTTAATAGTAATTGCTTTATAGTCTTCAAAAGTGCTGAGAGTAGATGCAAAATATTCTGACCATAAGATAGTAACTATTAAGGTAATGCACATGTTAATTGTCTAGATATAATCATTCTATGTGTATACATATTCCAAAACATCCTGTTATGTACATTAAATCATAATTTTACCTATAAATTTTTAAGCAAAACAAAATATCATAAAATAGTGATAAAAAATATTGGCAAATCATCTCTACAAGTATCAACAAAAAACCCTTTTGATCCATCCCAGGCTACGTTTAAAATACTCTAGGATATTTTTATTACTGCAATTGTCATCATTATGATTAAATATTAATTGCTGTATTATTAGCTGTGTAATGACTAGCTCCCAAATGCAAGTATGAGCCTCCCAAAGAACATGAATAAAATATTTTATTTAACACTATAGATACACATACCAAACAAATATTTATTTAATGAATAAATGAACAAATAAATAAAGTGATATGGTATTCTTATTTTTATTATTTAATTTTGTCAATTTTTTGTTGAGGAGAGGAAGGGCCTTTTACCATAATAATACAACAAAACTAATCATGAGGTTGTGACATTAGCAAGAAAAAGTTCAGTTTGCCTCTGGAGGTGAGGGAGGAAAAATCTAAAATAAGAGACAGAGCATTTCAGTAATACCAAAAAATAAAAATGAAAAACACTATGATCTATGACAGAGAGATTTCTGGGAAACCACGTAAGACTGAGATGAACTCAAATAGAAACAAAAGAACATTTGACACCATTAACTAGACTGAGGACAGGAATTATGGTGGGCTACAATTGGACAGGGGGCTGGAGAGATGGTTCAGAGGTTAAGAGCACTGACTGTTCTTCCCGGGGTCTTGAGTTCAATTACCAGCAACCACATGGTGGCTCACAACTATCTATGATGATATCTGGTACCCTCTTCTGTATACTGTATACAAAATAAACAAACCTTTAAAAAAAAGATTGGGCTATTTAAGTATTAAACTATACAGCCCAAGCCTTTCCAAATTTTGTATGCATAATTCCAGAAGTATATATTATTTTAGCCAGGAGAACATTCAGTCTGGGTCCAGGTTATCTGTCATAATTCCAGAAATATTAAATGATTCCTGAATACACTAGCCATTGGGCAGCAATGTCTGCACTCTCTAAACATAAACTCAAGCACCATTTAGAGCCAGCTCAAATGCTGGACCTCTCCTGAGGATTCCCGCCAGGTCTTCCAGTCAAAGCCAGCTTTGCTCTGGTTCTGGGACCTCATAGGCTTTCACTGTGTTCCTCATTCTCATCAGAATGGCAAACTGGTTCTTTCTCCAATAATTGGTGCCAGTTTATGCTAGTTATAACAGTGTATTTGTTTTCACCTTTTAATTTTTAACTATCATACAAAGTATTAGGTTCCATTGTGACATTTTCAAGTACAATTTGTTTTCCTCTGCCTTCAGGTCCCCCCTCCTCCATTCTCCTTTACCTCCCGACAGTCCTCTCTCCTCCTCCCAGAATCTTTTCACTTTCATGTCACACGTGTCCTTTCACCCCCACCCGTTCCCGTGCGTACGTGCATGTCTGTGTCTGTGTATCTCTGTGTGTATCTGTGTCTGTGTGCGTCTGTGACTGTGTATCTATCTCTCTCTCTCTCTCTCTCTCTCTCTCTCTGTGTGTGTGTGTGTGTGTGTGTGTGTGTGTGTGTGATAAAGTTTTCACTATAGATATTTTTCACTTCCTTTGTTAGTTTTATTTCTAGGGTTTCTTGAGGCTTTGTTTGGGGGTATTTGCTGGTTAGATGTATTCATGTTTTGTTATTTATGGTAAATGGAATTTTTCTGTTTTTTTTTTCTCTGTAAGCTTATTGGCATTTATGAAAGTTACTGTTTGTAGTATATTAATTTTGTATCTTGCAGTTTTACTTCATTATATCTAAGAATTTCCTGGCAAATTCCACAATTATTTTAAATTCAGAATCATGCCATCTGGAAATAAGGATAATTTGACCTCTTCCTCCCTATTCTTCTCCCTTTTAATTCTTCCTCTTGTTTTACTATTTTTGGCTAAGACATTAACTATTACATTTAATAAGGGTGGTGAGAGTGAACATCTATACCTCATTCTCAGTTTTAGAAGAAATGCTCTCAATTCTCCCATATAGTGTTGGTTATGGATTTGGTATATATGGCCATTATTACTTTCTTGTATTCCTATCTATTCCTAAGTTCTCCAGAACATTTATCATAATGTTGAGCTTTGTCAAATGCTTTTTCTGCAATACATGACTATGCATGTTATTTCTGCCTTCTAAACAAGTTTATTGTATTTATGCATTTGCAAACTAAACCAACTTTGCATCTCTAGAAAAAATCTATTTGATTATGCTGTATGATCTTAAAATTTTCATAAATTCAGTATGTGGATATTTAGTTGAGGACTTTTGCAACTTTGTTCATTAGAAAAATTAGTAATTAATTAGCTTTGTTAATATATTTACTAGTGTTAATATATTTACTATCCAAACAGATTTGGGTTTTCATCCACATTACAGTTGCACTATTCACAGAAGCTAAGAAATGGAACGAACCAGCCTAGATATCCATCACCAGATGAATGTATAAAGAAAAGGTAGTAAATGTAAGCCATGAATCTTATTCGACATAAACAAGAATAAAACCATGACATTTGTAGGAAAATAAATAAAACTGTATGTCACTGTCTTGAGTAAAATAAGCTAGCATCAGAAATATCGCCATTTTTTCTGTAATATTCAGTATTGAGGAGTGAGGGGTGCGTGCGTGCGTGCATGAGTGTGTGTGTGTGTGTGTGTGCGTGTGCGTGTGCGTGTGCGTGTGCGTGTGTGTGTGTGTGTGTGTGTGTGTGTGTGTGTGTGTATGTGTGTGTATTGCTGAAAGTAAAAAGAGAACCATGAAAGGAGAAGAAAATATCTTGGTGTGGGTAATATAATACATGAACCATATGAACAGAAACAAGGCTATGGGAGGATAAAGAAGGGACCTGTATGAAGTAGACTGGGCGATAGAGAGGGCAGCTGGAGAAGGAAATAAATCAGAGCAAAGAATGTATAAAGATATCATTTACTGTATAAAGATACTACTGCCTTATTTGTTAACTTTAAAACTAATTTTTAAAAAAGTAAAATCCACTGCTTTGTATATTAAATTGATTCAAAAATAAGTTTTAAACAGAACAAGTTGGCTGATTAATTATAGAGCCATTCTAGTTGTAGATATGGAAAAGAGGCTCATTTGAAAAGACGGTTTCCGTTGGATGCTTCCCTGATTCTCCAAGGTGCAGCTCCATAGAATATAAAATCACCCTGATTAAATTGAATCAAACTGACTTTTAATAATTTTTATTTTGTCAAATCAGAATATAATTCCCTATTCCCTTTCCTCCCTCCAACCCTTTCCATGCACCACCACCCAATCTTTGGCTCTCTCTCCCCCAATTCATAGCCTCTTTTTATTTAATGATTGTTATACATACACACACACACACACACACACACACACACTCACCTAAACCATATAATTACAGCTGGTCCAGCCGTATACTGTTATACCTATACATGATTTCAGTGCTAACACTTCATATTGAATATGCAACTCAGGGCTATTCCCTAGGGAAGATTATGCTCTCAGCATTTCTCAGTTGCTTGCAGTTTTGTGTCTAGGGTAGAGACCATGTGAGATTTTCTCCTTCCATATTAGCATGTCTGTTGATGAAACTGACCTCTTTCTAAAGACGCTCTTATTTATTTACTTATTTGTATTATGTTTTTCTGAATTGTATGCAATGCATTCATACAGGAGCCCAAGGAGGCCAGCAGAAGGCGCCAGATCCCCTAGAATTAGGATTATAATTGTTTATGAACCACCCTGTAGGATCTGGGACCTGAAACCGGATCCTCTGCAAGACCAATAAGCGCGCTTAAGAGCTGAGCTATCTCTGAAGCCCCTAAATTTAGATATTGCACAAATTCTATTTAGTATTATAATAAAACTTGGAGCCAGATATTGGGAAAAAGCAAAAATATCAGAGAGACAGGAAATAAACCATAGCCAATTCTCACCCAGCCAATTCCTCAGGCCAAACAGAGTGTGTCATCATAGAACCTTCATCCAGAAACTGATGGAGGCATATGCAGAGATCCATATTTAAGCACCAGGTTGAGCTCTCGGTCCAACTGAAGAGAGGGAGAAGAGAGTATATGAGCAAAAGAATTAGGATCATGAGGAGGAGACCCTCAGAGACCCCAGCTGTTGGAAGCTCATTGGCTCTGAAAGTGGCAACTGAGAAATCTTCATGGAGGCAAACTGAAGCCTCCAAATGAGGGTGCATGAACTGGCTTCTCAGAGCCCAATTCCGACAGAGGAACACCTTATTGGGCCTTGATATTGGAGTGGGGCTCGGTCCTACCTAGGCTGGATATGCCAGAACAAACTGGCTCACCTTGGGATTCCTTGCCCTCCCTAGAGAATGGATGGGAGGATGGGTGAAGGGAGGCTAGGGGAGCAGTAGTGAGTATGGGGAAAAACTTTTTAAATAAAAAACACTACATAAATAAATAAAATGAAACTGGTATTAAAATCTTAAGTGACATATTCTATAGATCTCTAAAGTGTTTGAAGATGACCTATCTAAAATATATCTGCTTGATCATAAAAACATATCTAACATAACTGTAAGTTTGATTGTGATATCCAATTAGTTGGTAAAAACAACTTCTAAGGACTAGCAATTTGGATGAACTGTATAGGTACAATACCTTGAACAAGAGTAGAAATATAGATACAGTAACAAAATTAATTTCAACTTTTTACCAATATATACAATTTTTATACAATATACAAATATTCAATCCAATGTAAATCATGGGAAATTAGTATTTGCTTTTAAAAATAGACTCAGTGATCTAACCTTGTATCCTATCATATCCATGTTCCCTTTTTTCTCAGATTAGATTCACTAATCTACTCTTTTATCCTACCATATCTGTGTCCCCTTTTTTCTTTCTCCATTTTTTCTAACAAGAACCCTGAATCTAATCTTTCTTATTCAGCTTTTTTCCTAACCATAGCCAATAACAATTTGGAACCAATCACCCTAAATAATGACAACTATCCATAACCCATTGAAAGACCAAAAACTACCCACCCCACCTCTTTGGAATGTGGATGCTGTGTTCTTAAATTTACTTCCTGCTGTCTTGGGGTGACGGCATCTTTAGAGGATCCTAAAAGAGTAATTGTCAAGTCCTGAGATAGGTAGCTGTATCATTTGTTGTTCAGTCTTTGCATAACAAGAAAGTACACGGCTTGCCTCAAATCCTAGCTAGAGTAGTCTGTGCGGTTGGATCATCTCTACTAGCCACCTCAAAATTGTCCTGAGCAGTTTGTAGTCCAAAGCTGATCTCTGATTGGTGTTTGTCAGCCTAGTGGCATTGTCATAGTCCATGTGAATTCATCATTTTGGGCCCCATCTTCCTTTTAGAGATTTCAAAGGTCACAGTTAGGCATTGTTATGGATCACTGCAGAAAACTAGTAAGAGAATCAAACACAACACAGTGTACAGGAAGCTAGATAAAGCCTTTCCTAGCTTTAGTACTGTATATGAACATTAATATCATAACAAAATGTTTACAACATATATATTATTCTTATAAATTTTGATATAAAATTTATATATCATAAACTTAGTATTAATAGAATAGTCCCTTAATTTTGTTTTTTTTTCTGACTCATCATATGGCTCTTCTGATATGATACAAAGATTGTGTGTTTTCTTTAACAAGCATGTGTGGGTTTAGAGAAAGAGAGAGTCATACTCCAACTCCAACGTCAGCTTTAACTTTCTATTGAAATGGGACTTCACCTTTTCTTGGAAGTAAAAAGATATAGATTTTAGGCAATGAGATTTTACTCTGTAGAGTGTATTGGTACAAATAGGCCCATTTTTTCTTTGCTTGTATTTTTTTTTCTGGATACCTTTCCCTTCTGTTTAAACATGTAGATGTCCAAGGTCTTCTGACTTCTTGAAGATAGGTATTATTTTTAGTTTTCTTTAAAGATAGAAACAAAATCCTGCCACAACCCTTGTTTGCTGAGTTTTTCTTACAACTCAAAGAATTGTCACATAGGTGGATGAACCATTATTTCTCCTTATCAAGAAGTTTCTCCTGGTCAAATCTTTATTTTAATGGTATCCATAGTTTTTCTTCATCTGCAGAAACAAGAGCAAAACCCTTCCCCAACCCTTACTTTGGGGAGGTTCCCTTTCTAATCTTTTTCAATTTTGATTTATGGTTTTTCCTGAGTTTTTGTTCACCCTTCTATAGCTGTTCTATAGTCCAGAGCAATATGATTTTTTAGAATAGGCTCTTGGTTCTTTAGTTGCTCTGGGAATACATTTCCTCCATGATAACAGGGTAAGACTGGACTAGATTTGATTCAGGAGCCTTTGAAAGCCCTCTCAGGGTGTTTCCCAAAGACAAACAGTTCTCTTGCCTTTGTAAGCATAAGCCCTTGTTGCTCTGCACCTATTAGTCCAATGCCTGCCTTTGCCACACCTTCTGCGTACTTCAGAAGGGAGCAGCATTCTTTTGGAGTTATTCTTAGCAAAAACATTGCTTTAGAGAACACTTTGTTTACAGTTCCTTTTTAAATGACTTTGTTTTCCATAGTTATATCATTTGATATTTTAGTATTTCTTTAAACCTCTAGAAATAACTCCTTACCCAATTATCATTATAGTTAGAAGATTCTATATTAATTGCATTCTGGATTCAGCTCTCTAAGGGTTCTGATCTTAACTTTAATGGCCTAATTGGTTTTTTTTGCATTGTGAGTTTCAAAAGCCAGAGATTCAATTATTATTTGCCTAGCTTCTGAATCTGGTGAAGTCAATCATTGTTTTAAAAAAAAAAAAATCTGTAAAGCTTTCTTTTAGCCCTTGGATCACTTTTGTAAAGGATTCAATTTTCTTACCTACTTCTCTAATTATATCTGCAGCATTCGAGGCTACCATTCAGCATAAACCCAGGGTATAATAATCATATAAAGATTGTCTGTCTATATTAACCTTCCCCAAGAAGTTGGTCTTGGGATATTTTTATTCCTCTAGCTTTACTGAATTGTTCTATTGTTTCAGCTTCATCCTTATACTAGGTCCTACACTGTAATTGAGGCCCAGCCTCTACCACTTCTATAATCATATATGCCCAGTCTTTAGGAATAATTCTATTAATAATTAATAATTCTATTACCAGGAATGTAACTTTTGCTTTACAAATGGTGAGTGCATGCCATAGGTGACTATTGCTTCCTAGAATCTCCTTAAATCTAACATTTGCACAAGGGCTCATTCAGCTTTTGCATGATTTCTAGCATTTGGCAATTCCTGTAAGGTTACTGGACATATTCACTCTTTAAAAGCCTTAGGCTGTTTCTCTGTAACAATATAAGGCAATGTTAAAATTGGTTATCCTTTAAATTCCTCTACCTGGGTCTGAATATCTCTATGATCTATTTTAATAAGGTTCTCTAATACTTGTATCTTGCCACTCATAATAACCAACTTGGCACTCACAGGAATCAAAATTTTTAATGCTAAAACAAGAATAATTAAACAAATAATATTTATAATAGATATTACATTAATTTCATCCACATTAATTATCCTCTCATTTAATGGTTACATTTTTATACCATCTAGAGTAATATCAAAGACAAAAATTCCTTCCATATTAATGTTTTCTATTTTTTAATGTGAGGAAAAAAACTCTGTGTCGTAAGCTATTTCCCCTTTTATGAGTCCCAATTGACTCACCAAATTTGCTGTCAATGATGATTCAGATGACTGTGAAGTGAGACAGCTACCTAGTGTAGTAGAAGCCCAATGATGGGTTTCAGGAAAAAAAAAATCCACAACCCATCAGGAAAGGGAAGCTGCTGTCTGAACTCACCCAGGTAATTATAGGAAGAAACACATGTGGGAGGAACTGCCTAACAGGCACAGCTGGCTAAAGGCTAACTCCAAACAAAAAACCTAGCCAGGTAATGTTCTGGCCATGTGTAGCACCAGCCAAGAAGTGACTTTTTTGCAAACCCATGCACCAAAAGTTGGGTGCCAGATATTGAAGGAATTCTATTTAGCATTATAATAAGGCCTGGAGCCAGATATTGGGGGAAAGCTGAAATATCAGAGAGACAAGGAACAAACCACAGCCAATTTTCATCCTGCCAACTCCTTAGGCCAAGCAGGGCAGGTCCTGTTTCCAGGAGTCCTCAGACTGTCTGAGCATGCAGAGAAAAGGGGCAAACTCCTTCCTTCTTCTGCTTCTCCTGCCTTATATCTGCCCTGCAGCTATTTTACTTCCTTACTCAACATTCTTAGAGCTAGGATTAAAGGTGGGTGGCATCACTGCCTCGCTGTGTTTGGCTTTGAACTCACAGAGATCCAGAGAATGTCTGCCTCCCAACTGCTGGGATTAAAGTCTACTCCCTGGTCTTTATGGCCTGGCTCTGTCCTCAGATATTTCAGGCTAAGTTTATTAAATATGTATCATTACACTTAATGCAACTTACTCTAAAGCACTCAGGCAACTCCAGTAAAGATACCAATAAAACAGATGACAGAGGTATAGAGATACAGGAAAACTAGCTAATGTTCTTTCTTTCTACAAATAATTATTAAACATGTACACTGAGCTGTGTCTATGGAGATGGTAATCTTGGTTTCTTCCCTCAAGCAGTGTCTAACAAAAACACAAGATTCTCCAATCACCACAATTCAAGCAATAATAATCCACATGGGTTTGTATTTTCAACTCTTTGCTTTCATTTATCCAGAACCCCATTGTTCAAGCATCTACCCACCTCATGAGCTACCAATTACCTTTTTAAATGCACTTGGACTCCAGGGAGTGATGTCAGCAACATATTAGCTTTCTATCATGATTTTTCCATTTTAAAAAATCAATATAAACAACTACCAACATATCAGAATAACTTCAAAGGGATTTAAGGGTTCAGAAGACAAATTGTAATACACCATTAGATAACACAGTTTGAGAATCGATGAATGGAAATGGGCAAGAAAAATTATTTTAATTTATCTACGTGACTTCTCCAAGACAAAATAGCTCACTGGGAAAAAAAAGTCTCTCAACCTAGTTTTCCTATCCAGGAAGAAAGTAGCTTTGTATATGAGTGTTTAGCTGCCTCATCCAGGAGGAGCAACACCGAGGGACTTTATTCTCTTTTATTCTACAAAGAATGATCACAGCTAAGTGACTGAAAAGGGCTAGAAACAGGAAAGAGAATATGCAGAAGATACTTCTATAAGCTCCATCAGGGATCTCAGTTCATGTCCTTTGGAATAGCTTTCCTGCAGAATTCCCACCTGTCTCCAGACACTCCAGAGCTCCCTGTGTTCTTCTTTAAGGCGGCTTCATGACTGTACCTCTGACCAACTGTGTTCCACAAGCAACACAACAGTCTCACTCACTGGAATTTAAGTCCCTCAATAACAAGGACTGTAACTTGCTGTTGACATAGCTCAGTGGTGGAATGTTACAAGGCTAAGGGCTTGATCCTCAGCAAGAAGGAAGGAAGGAAGGAAGGAAGGAAGGGAGGGAGAGAGGAAGGGAGGAAAGAAGGAAAACTAAAGGTAAGAAGAAAAGAAAAAAGGGAGGGGGAGGGAAGGAGAGGGGAGGGGAAAGAAGGGAAGAGAGGAAGATAACTTCTGTATTGAAGTACAGAATATAATATTTATCAGCAGCAGCCAGTACAGACAGATTCCCATGGCCAGAGTATAAATAGCTCAATGTGTGAGTAGTTAGCTCTTTTTAATAGGCAAAACTTAGAACTCCACATAATGA
This sequence comes from Sigmodon hispidus, assembly GCA_004025045.1. Classification (NCBI taxonomy): domain Eukaryota; kingdom Metazoa; phylum Chordata; class Mammalia; order Rodentia; family Cricetidae; genus Sigmodon; species Sigmodon hispidus. The sequence continues at coordinate 2,057 of PVIH01028986.1, read as the reverse complement.
CATCACGCTTTCATATTACATGCCAGATCTGATTATATAGGCCACTTGTTGTGTGCCATCGTGGAATAATTCTACAGCTGGATCAATGTTCAGTAAGAAACCAAGTCATTTTCTATATCCAGGAAGCCAGCATGGAAATAGGAGAATGTGTGCTTGCATTTTCCATGTCTTGCACTGCATTCTCTCATGTTACAGCAGTGGGAAATTATCTACATACCCCCACTAATATACAAATGTGCATACACGTGTGCCTACATACATGGAAATAGAGAAAGAAGGGGCAGTTTTCCCAACATCCTAAAATCAAAACTCAGCAACATTACAAATAACACGTAGGAACCCTCAAGAATGAGGAAAGTAATTTTTCCCCCATTTTATTCATTGTGGTATCACCTAGCTAGTGTGCAGCTGGCACAGTGTATACTTTATAACATAAGAATGCAGTTGACATTGTCCTGTTCTATTGATATTTTTGTGTGCATGGTCTAAATTTAGATGTTTTGGGTCACATGAGAAACTCTAGAAACATACACAGCATTTGTCATATGGCTGATGTCTGAGGGTGAAGAACGAGAACCTACAAAAAAAGACAAACTACACAGAGAATTATGAGAACACTTTTGTTCCTTTATCCATGTTTGCTTCCTAGGGTGAGAAACCATTCCATTTCACCTACATGAACAAAACTCAAAACCACCCCGTTTTGTGATGGAACCCTTCTCAATTTGCAAGCGGAGTATTCTATGTCCCTATAGTTTGGTGAGGATTTGTGAGCTTCACATGGAGCTCATGTCTCTAACCCCAAGTCAGTCAGAGAAAAATCAGTTTAAATGAAGGCAATTCTTCTTTAAAATGCTCCCTTTTTTCCCTTTCAAAGGTACAAGATGCATTAGATACTTTCCCGAACATGATTAGGACAAAAGAAAGCCCAACTAAAAGCTTTTACAAGATGCCTTTTCATCACGGCGTGGCAGAGAATAAAATCAGTCCTTGCTATTCTTCAGACAGACAGCCCTTTTATGCCTCCTGGATTCTGTTACTTTCAGTTCCTCCTATTTTTATAAACCATGACACAGCATGTTACTCACAAAAGAAAATTACTTTTTCGAAGGAAACGCTGAAGCTGCCCTTGAGAAGGCCATGCCTCCCATTTGTGAAGGTCAGCCTGCTGAGGGCAAAGTCATAAGGCTGTCTTCTCAAATAAAGCAATTTTTGCAAGCATCCCAGGGAGTATCTATCACCTATGTTCAGACTGTGCATAAAACCCTTCATTAGAACTGCAGCATCCAACCAGAGCCCATCAATGATCAGGAAAGAAGAGAGTAGCTATGCTCTAATTAAAGCCAGGTCAGTTGGTGAGTAGTTCTCAGAATTCTAAAAGTCCCATAAGAAGATAGAAACCTGGTGTTTTTCAAAAGAAGAGTGAGAAATTCTTGAGTGGCTTGATTTTTTTTCACTATTATGTTGACATCTCTATCTCCCTAGAGTATATAACTCAATACACTACAAAATACAAAACAGAATTTCTCTTTCTTTTCATCCAAAAGCAGTTGCTCAAGTACTGAAGGGCTCTCTCATACTCTCTTGTTCCTCTGTCAACATCTAAAGACCCTGGTCATAAGACATACTTGACCTTAATGCAATCCAAAATTAATATTAGTATAAGCCTTAAATTTTAAAATAACTTTTTAGGAGAAGTGTGTGATTTCATGGGCTGGGAAGTAACATCATGAGCCTATAGACATTTATGTAACTATTATATATATATTATATATATTATATATATTTATGTAACATATATATAAGCGGGCAAGCATTCATACACATAAAAATTAAATCTTTTAAAAATAGTTTCATGGCCGGGACCGGTGCCCTCTGCGGCGTCCCAGCACACTCTGGAGCAGGGGGCAGCTGAACTCTGCACCTGGCCACACCCACAGCTCCTGCTGCTGCTGAGGGTAGCTGCAAGGATCCCCACTGCGACCCCGAACTGAGTGAACTGAGCAAACCAACTGCAGGGGTCTCTGAGGGGCGGATTCGAACCCTGACCAGAGAGG
>PVIH01028985.1:0-14358 GCA_004025045.1 Sigmodon hispidus | reverse complement strand
AAAAAAAAAAAAAAAAAAAAAAAAAAAAAAAAAAAAAAAAAAAAAAAAAAAAAAACCTGTCTGGAAAAAGGGGAGAGAGGGAGAGAGACATCTAGTGGGCGCAGCTCACTGTTCTATACAAAAAATTTTGGCAGCAGACAAGGAAGAAAGAAGTTTTTTCTTCCTCTCCTCAATGAGTTTTCTCTTCTGAAAATCAGGCCATTTACTGTCTGTCTGGTTCTACACCAAAATAAATACCAGATGAATTAAAGATTAAAATGTAATGGAATATAGTTTCAAGTGTATGAAATATGCTGTTACTCTTATATAATCTCAGTGCTGTTAGTCTTACCAAGCATAGCCCCAAGCTCAGAAAACCCAAAGAAAAATTATTTGTTAACTATACATGTATAAATTCTGTCAAGAATACCACAAATAAAACTTAAAATTGAAAAAAAGCTTGGAAAAGTAGTCACAATGATATTTTAAATGAATAACTTCCTCAATATATAATCAATTCATAAAATAATAAAATAATACTAATAACTATTAATATTTATTATATGTTTATAATAATATAATCATTAAAATAATTATATTTATAGAAATGTGTAGGTTATATTTATTATTTATATCATTAATATATTATAATTATTTATATTTTGCTAATATTATTAAAAATTAATAATAAAAGATAAATAGCCCAATAGAAAAATAAGCAAAGGCTATGAATAATCAGTTACAAAAGAAGACATGCATGTGACATAGAAAAGCCATGCTCTGGATCCCCCTAGGATGAGGAAATAGATAAGATCTCCTGCATAAACGGGGAGCTTGAGGAAGGGCTAAGAACCTGAGGTAACTAGATGATGAGTTAGGAGATGGACAGACAGGGAGAGCAAGGAAAGAGATAACATCATAGATAGAACCATTTGGGGGTTAAGAAGAAACCAGGTGGGGCTGGAGAGATGGCTCAGAGGTTAAGAGCACTGACTGTTCTTCCAGAGGTCCTGAGTTCAATTCCCAGGATCCACATGGTGGCTCACAACCATTTATGATGACATCTGGTATCTTCTTTTGTACACTGTATACATAATATCTAGATATCTAGATATCTAGATAGATAGATAGATAGATAGATAGATAGATAGATAGATAGATAGATAAAGAAACCTGATGCTAGTGAAATTTCCGGTAAATCACAAGGACAACCCCAGCTAAGACTCCAAGCAGTAGTGGAGAGGGTGCCTGAACTTGCCTTCCCCTGTAATCAAATTGATGACTACCCTAAATTGTCATCATAGAACCTTCATCCAGTAACTGATGGAAGCAGATGCAGAGATCCATAGCTGAGCACTGGACTGAACTCCCAATCCAGTTAAAGACGGGGAGAGAGGGATTTATGAGCAAAGATGTCAAGATAATGATGGAGAAACCCACAGAGACAGCTGACCTCAGCTACTGAGAGCTCACTGACACTGGACTGTCAGCTGGGAAACCTGCATGGGACTTAAGTAGGCCCTCTGAATGTGGATGACAGTGTGTGGCTTGGACAGTTGATAGGGCCTCTGGCAATGGAACCCGAATTTATCCCTAGTACATGAATTGGCTATTTGGAGCCCATTTCCTACAGAGAGATACCTTGTTCAGCCTTGATACAGGGGGAGGGGTTTGGTCGTGCCTCAACTTGGTATGCCAGACTTTGTTGACTCCCCATGTGAGGCCGTATCCCCTTTGAGAAGTGGATGGAGAGTGCGGTGAGGAAAGGTGTGTGGGGAGCAGGAGGAGGGGAGGGAAGGGAAGCTGTGGTCGATATGTAAAATGAATTTTTAAAAAAAAGCCATGCTCTTAAACAATCACAAGTGAAAATTAAAGTAACAATAAAGCAATGTTTTCCAATATGAAATTACCAAATATATCTTTTGGTTTTATTAAATGATTCATTTTACATACCAACCATAGATCCCCCTCTCTTCCCTCCTCCTGTTCCTCCTCCAGCCTTCCCCCTCCCTACCCATCCCCATCTTCTCCTCCAAAAGGGTAAGGCCTCCCATGGGGAGCCAGCAAAACAGTACCAAATATATTTAAATGTCTCATTAGAATGCCAGAATCAGGCACACTCATATCTTGCTAGAGGCAATAAATGCTTCTTTTGGAACACAGTGGCTATAAGAGAAGCAAAAGCTTCTGCAATGTATCTCTTCAATGAAGCAACAATTAACATGATATCATAAGGGATTAGCATGCCCAAGGATATTCTCTTCTGAACATACATAATTTCAAAAATATGTCAAATTCTAAGTGGCAATAAATCAATATACTCATTGTTGGAAAATACATGATTAAATGAGAGCAAGTTATATGAGATGAACTGTCAGATAAAAACCAGGACTACGGCCTAAAGAGGTAGTTCAGTTAGCAGGGTGCTTACATGCCTATCATTTGTGAGCTATGGGGGCTATGAATTCCATCTCCAGCACTTCATAAAACTCAACATGGGGGTGCTGGAGAGATGGCTCAGCGGTTAAGAGCACCTCTGCTCTTCCAGAGGATCCGGGTTCAATTCCCAGCACCCACATGGCAGCTAACAACTGTCTGTAGTTCCAGTTCCAGGCAAACACCAAGGCAAATAAATAAATAAATAAAGTTAAAAAAAGAAAACTGAACATGAAGCTCAAGGTCATCCTCATCTAGATAGCAATTTCAAGGTGAATCTGGACTACACGAGACTTGTCTCAAAACCAACCAAACAAAAATCATTAACAACCAGTTTCAGGACAGCTCTTTTGAGAATCTTGCTTAAAACCATTCAGTTATTTTCCATTATTTTTAAATAAAGATTATAACTAAAAACTGCATTGTCTGTCTGGGTCTGGCCTAATATTCATCCTCTTTTCTTGTCACCTTCCCTTTCTTTGAGGTCTCAGAAAACACCTTCTGTAAAAGAATGGAAAACAAATATCTGAGGTCTTCCAGTAGGGCCATATGGTCTTTGTTGGAAGAGCTCAGCATTATGAATTCTCAGCTGTGCAAGTCTAGCAGCAAAGCCGTGAGAGGTCATCAGTAAATAAATCAGCACAGTGTCATCAGATAAAATTTTGTTTACAAAAACTAGAAATGTTCTGGTCATTGTCTGTACCCCCTTCCTCAATCATCCCATATCCCCTTCAGTAATAGACTGTCCCTCCTACTTAGAAAAATCCTTCCTCCTCAGCTTCCTTTTCCTAATCCTTCTTCCCAACATTGGCTCAAACACTTTGTAATCATCTTTGAGATTGCAATGCAAATGGCTGAGACAGTTAAAGGGAACCCACATCTCCATGAGGCACTGGGTAGGTGGTCTGCACTGTTAACACTGTTAAAATCACTATTAGCTTTTATGGCAAGTTCTTTATGTTCACGCTGCAAGCACACTTTCAAAAGCTCACTTTCCTGTACATGAGCAAAGACACTGGGGAAACGGAAATTCAACTGCCTAATGAGCAGCTGTTGGACTCTTCCTTTTCTGCCCTGGCAGCCTGAGCCAGCTGGACCACCATTATGCCAGCACCAGACCTCTGAGACTCTCCAGGGATGCTTTGAGAAAATTATAAGATGATTACAGTTGATTTCCCCAGCTCCTGAAGAAAGTCTCAGCCAAGGCTGTTTCAAGCTACTCGAGCATTTTTTTCCTACTGCAAAGCTAAGTAAACTTTAGATAACTGTGCAACATTTTCCACCTAGGCCAGAGCAGGAGCACTGTCCCCTGGTGATCTGGAAAAGGGACTGTTGTGACTAGCACTAAAAGACAAGGATGTGATTGATCCAGAACACAAGTCTCGAGGGCTGTGACTGATGCTAAATGGCAAGACTAGGATTGGCCTAAATAATGGTCAGTTGGTCCAAACACCCTTCTAGGACTATGCAGGCATGCAGCTTAGGCTTACACAATAAGTCAATGGGTTAGTTGGCTGGGAGACACTCTCCTATGCTGCCATTCCAGGTGTTGCAACATCAGTCCCCATAGTGGCTTCTTTGGAACTGTTCTTTCTTTTTTACTTTCAGTAGTGCAAGCTGAGCTGGCAACATGGAAGAAGCAGTAGCAGAAAAAGATAGAATCAGCTGAGCATCATCGGCATGAAAACAGAGGTGGTTATAACTGAGCAGTTATCAGGCCACGCTGTAAAAGCAAGATGACCAACTCATTAACAGCTGAAGGCAACACATATACAGTTCAAAAGCAGCCGGAGCAGAACAAGGACAGAGAGCTGAGAGGTTAAAGACGTGAAGGGCTGTGTGAAAAGAAAACTAAAGGCTTGAATTACCAGAACAGTTTCAAAACCATCATGGGGTCTTCAGACCCAGGTTTAGAGCTCTAACACCGGCTTCTTCTGGGAAACAAAGGTCACCACACCCAAGGTCTGCATGCAGAGTGTAACATTTGGAAGGCTGAGTTCCACTATCCAAGTCCTACAAAAAGACTGTGACACTTGGGGATGCCATTTGCTGCGATATTGCTTCCATCTACCTACTGCCACCATTTGCTGCTGCTGAATACTTAAGGAAAGGAAAGCTGCCCTCAGCCAGTGCTTGAAGAGCTTCTCCATGATGTCTAAGTGGAATAAAAGAATCTTTAGCCAGAATGATTAGTGAAAGTGCTTTGTCAAAAATGTCTTCCTCACATCTAGCCCCAGATTGGTTCACTTTCTTAAACATTATTGTGGCAAAGTTTATCTTTGCTTTGTAACATTTAAAACAATTTGGCACTGCATGTTTAATTTTATGATAATGGGAAAGTCCTCATTACATTATAAGATCCATGGAGACTGTTTTGTTTACTATTGTAGTTCCAAAGCTTAACTGGGGGACAAGAAATCATTGCTCAATGCATAGTTGATAAACAAATGAATAAATGATATACACCAAAGGGCTATCATTAGGCAATAAGGTTATGGGTGATTTGTTGCTGATTTCCTCCCTTTGGCTGAAATGTGTTTGTGTGTTATATTCATATTTTTGCAGTGGGAGAAGAAACAAACATTTAAAGCAGCATAAAACCAAATACATTAGTTGTAGGGAACCTCAAAAATCAGCTCAAGAAACCCCAAGACCAAGTTCTCAGCACAAAAGAGATTTATTTGTCCCAGAGGGACAGAAAAAGGGCAGGGATTAGGGATAAAGACAGGAGACAGATAAAGAGGGAGAAGAGAAAGGGAACAGGGGAGGGGGAGGAACAAGGGAACAGCGTCAGGGATATTTGTCTGGTAGGACAAAGATCTGACTCTGGATAGAGAGAAAACAGATGTGGTACATAGGGGAACAGCAGTTTATAAAGGTACAAGGGTTTGAAACCCTGTTAGGATGAGGTGTCTAAGTTTAATTGGCATGTTAATTAGCTGAGCCAAAGGGGGCTTCTTATTGGTGGACTTCAATATTTCGGTAGTCAGCCTCAGGAGGAAAAATAGACCGAATAAGGGAATAGACTTTGGGGGTTAGCATTAGGAATGTAATCTAACAGTTTTAGCAAGGCAAAGAGAATGGGGATGAAGGCCTGCCAGCACTGTTTGCCATCTTCAAGCTGGCTGGAGTCCCTTCATTAGTAAATGTGAATGATGGCAGAGCATTAGGAACATTTTGAGTAAATGCGTAATCAGAAAGGTGGGGTTATATTGAAGGGTTCCTTGGAAGTGGTTCCCAAATGAAAACCTCACATTGGTTAGTGTGTGCGAACAGGTAAGGGGGAAAAGAGAACACAGCATGCAGTGAGTAAGTTCCAGGAGCCTGGGGTTCGAAAGCTACAAGTGCTATTACATTGTTACTCAAAATGCAAACGGTGAATCATAAGAAAGCCAAAAGGAAGTTATGGTGGGCCCCAAAATATACCATATAAACTAGAGTTTACAATGTGTTTCCACTGACCTCTTCCCTTTCTCTTTCTCATTTTGCTTTTTCGAAGTGTGAGAAACAGAAAACACCCAAACGTCCTTCTCATGTGCTTTCTAAGAAATCTCTGATTGTTTGAATTTCCAATCAAAACTTGAGTGTTCTTGTTTTGCTGGACTCCACCGAGGCATCTGCTCCCAGCTAAGTGACACACAAAATGAAATTCCTTGCTAGAGAAAACCAGTCATAATGAAATTGTTCCTATTTTATAAAGAAAAAATGTTGGTCTTAGAAATTGTCTGTAGGCTTTTCTCAGCTTCTTCTATTTCAGCTCTTGCATCTAACCTATCAAAAAAGTGACTCCCCAGCTATGAATGCGTCAAACATTTTGACCAAGTACTTATCTGCACAGGCACAAAACCAATATCATCAGTTAGGGAAAAAACAATTTCCTCTGGCAAGTGGAGACAGCCTAATTGCTTAATCTGACATATTATTAATGGTTGAAGCCAACTAAAAGCATAATGGATATTGATAACCAGTGGCAGGTTGGACTTTTGATGCATACAGTATTGCTGGAAATTACTTACATCAAGGGTTGCAACTGACCGTTAGACTAAATTGCTCAATCTCCATGGGTTTCATTAAACAGTTTCATCAACTTGATAAAGTGGCAAGACAGAAAGTTAGCCCATTAACTATAGCTCAAAAAAAGGCTAACAGAGTAGAGGATATTTACAGTATTTATATTCTGTATCAATGTGAAAATATAAATCTCCTTAGTAAAATTGTGCTTTGGTTGTTGGGGACAGTTTCACCCCCTCTCCACTTAAATGGTCTGGAAACTGGCCTTAAAACTGAGCCATTACCTGGAAATAAGTATGGCATGCAGAGAGGTGATAGTGACATTGAGCTTGATGCTTCTGGATGTTTAAGGTATGATTCATCACTCACTGGCCTTTTCTTGGGGAAAAAATGAGAGCCTCACCCAAGGCAAGTCTCTTTTCTTCATGTCCTTTCCCATTTGCAGAGCTATTGATAGGGCTAACACGCACAGGGAAACTACAATTTTTCCAGAATCCTTTGCTTGGGTGAAGTTCTCAGCCTCATTTGGGCTTTAAAGGAGAATTTGGAATCCAGAAATCACTTCTAAGTAAACCCAAGAAAATTATTTATAGCAGATTGGGCATTTCAATCTACACCCTCCTCTCTCAGATCTTTTCTGAGATCAGTAACAGAAGACCTTACCAATAATGATCAGTAACAGGAGAGAGTCAAATCTTGAAGATGAATTTGGACTCAAGACCTAAAGTGAGAAATCACTCTATGGGACACAGAGAAAAAGAAATACTAAAAACCAAAACAGCAAGACTGGTAGCAACCAAAAGAAGCCTTCAGATCTGGGAGTGTCAGTGCATCCCTAATAATCCCAATCTGGAAACTGAGGCAAAAAGATTAGTAAACCAAGGGCAGCCTGATCTACAGAGTGAGTGCCAGTCCCACCTACATAGGAAAACATTGTCAATAAATACATACTAAGTATGCAAAACGCTTTTCTGGTATTGGGAAGGCCAGGAATTCATTTCTCAGTACTGTTCTCAAAGGCAGGGATGGCTGCTGCTACAATACTTCAGGTGAGAACTGTTATAAATCTGAAGCAAAACAATGGTGGAAGCAGTACAGGTTGACAATAGCTACAAATAATATTATTGAAGCAGAGTCAATAGGACTTACGCACTGATGAGGAAGGGACACCAGGTGAGACATCTGGGATAGCGATGCCAATAAAGAATCCTTCAAATAAAATTAAATGAGTTAATAACTGGAAAGCATTGTGAAGAGTGCATTGCACGGGTGCTTACTATGAACATTATTGTCTTCCCAATGAAACTGGAGGAAAAAACTCCCAGGATGTGACCAAAAAAATCCACATTGAACAAAAACATTCTTTAAACATTTATTTGTATCTTATGTGTATGAACATTTGCCTATATCTATGTGTGTGTACCACCACATGCATCCCCAGTGCCTGTGGAGGCCATAAGAAAGTGCCAGATCCTCTTGAAAGCATTATTGGTGGTTGTGAGTCACTATGTGGGTACTAGTAAATAAACCTAAGTCCTCCACAAGAACATCAAGAGCTCTTAACTGCTGAGCCAACTTTTCAGTCCAGATTGTATGAATTTTAACTGTCCAATACATACCCTACCAGACAGGTAACAGTCTCTAGACAAGGATATTTCTGGCATAATTTCAGTAATTAACATTCACTTATCACTATACTTTGAGCAAAGTGCCACCGTGTGTCTGTTCCTTTGATTTCTCCTCAAGAACCCTGAGATGAGGCAGGATTGAGGTGCAAGAACATTACTATGCTTTCTCCATTTCTGGCTCACATTTTTTGGAAGTAAAAATTGTCTTTTTTTTTACCCTTAGTATGCCTACCACTCTGCAGAAAACTAGAGATGATAGTCACCGCAAGATTAAACTGATTCTCAGGGTGGACGTTGGCTCACCTGAGTAAAGTGCTTAACAGACAAGTATAAGGACTGGGCTGCAGAGGCCCAGTGCCTAGGTAAGAAGTAGGACATGGTGACATGAGCCTGTACCCCAGCACTGAGAGACAAAGAGGATCCCAGGGAGTTGCTGAACAATTGTCAGTTGTTCAAGCTAATACTCTGAGCTTCAGGTTCAGGCAAAGCCCCTGTCATTCAGAGAGAGAGGGGGGGGGGAACAAAGAAAGGAACGAAAAAATAAATAAATAAAAAGCAACTGAAGAAGTTTTCCAGATGCCAACCTCTGCCTTCTACAGACAGCTGCTCAGGTTTTACATACATGGGCACACACACACATATACACACATTCGAATTCACATGCTACTGACTCAAAAGAAAAGCGCCAGGAACTAAGTCTACTTTTATCACTGTGTAATCTTGAGAAGGCAGTTCCCCTACAAGCCTCAAAATATCTCATCCGTAAAATGGAAATGATAACAGCCCTTTCCAGAGAGAGTGTCCAGAGTATCAAAAGAAAGACGTAATCCACAGAATGCATTTGGCATAGGATCTGTCCAGTGCCAAAGGAAGGAGAGCTAAGCCTACTGTTATTTGAATGTTTAAAGCATAATTAAGAAAGAAACTTAAGAATAAGAAAAGCAAAAATTAATGTATAGAAATTCAGGGATTTGTCTTCCAAAGTGATGATTAGAACAGTATTACTGAAGATGAGAATTGTACCGCATAGATCCAGTTCCAGGAAAGGAACAAAGCACTCTGAAGGTGAAGAGGAAAAAGGATGAGAGAAGAATGTCCCAAAATAGATTCAGAAACCCATCACTTGACCTGAAAACTCCTCCGAATATTATTTTCCAATTTGAAAATATGAGCTCGGTTACAGCAGGATCAAAATACCCAGGCATGAGCTGCAAACATCTGGGCTCTCGCTATAAATTCCTGCCTGTGACCGAAGCATCATGAAATTGGGACTTTTTGTGCACATTTTTTAACCTGGATAATAAAACTAGAGCTCTAGAAAAGGAAGGAGTGCAACTGTCCCTATTAGAGTCTATTTAAGTCAAAGCCAGAAACAGTAAGGACTTGCCAGTCAAAGCTAAATGTCTTCCCAAGCATCTCAGTTGAGCAGGGAGAAGAAGACACACAGATCCAATAAAAATGAGAATAAATATGTACAAGGCCGAGTGTCTCCTCCAAACCGTGGGATACATATATCCACCTTTCTGTGGTACTCTGAAGAACCTCACCTCAGTCCACCCACAGGGGTGGCAGCTAAGTTTGCCAGATGAAGGACAGCAGCGAGGTAAATGTTCCTTCCCCTGGCTCAGTGGCAGCCACTGGTGCCTGCCAAGATGGAATAACATTGATTGTTTGCACACTGCCACCTGGTGTCCTCTTGGCCCATAAAGGAACTTGCACCAAAACATCAGAGATCAGAAGATGATCACAAACCTATTTCTGACCATAAAAGACTAGTCTGTGGCTCTTGTTCTCAGGACATTCCAGGCACACATATGGTCAGATGCTGAAATTTAAAGGCAGAAAGTACTGAGACATGGCCTGGCACAGGGAGGGTAGAAAAAGGTGAGAACTTCAATTTGAAGCATCACTGACTCTGCACACCCAATGCCATCTTGAGTTTGGGTAGGGGTCTGACTGAGCATGTGGGACACCCAAAACCAATGGTCCAATGTGAAGGGCTCTTGTGCCAACTCATAAAATGGTTTGTTCAACAAGATACTGCTTTTCCATTTGTCTAATTTAAAATTCAAACTTGGCTGGGTTTTTACACATGGGAACAAGCTGGGTAGATGACTGAATTCTGGACACTTTTGAACTAGGAATAATTAAACTTGTGAAGTAGGGTGGTGCTGGATGGAGCAGAGCTGGTCTGGGACATTGGGTGTGCAGCAATAGAAAACTGATGGTAAGCACAGAGAAAAGGAACGTTGTAGAAGATTTGCTACAGTCTTAGTGGAGATGGCATATTTTATTAAAAAAATAAACATGGTTTTTCTGTCTTGGCAGTTGTCTTGGTTTTTTTAAAAGATTTATTTATTTATTATGCATACAGAAGAGGGCACTAGATGTCATCATAGATGGTTGTGAGCCACCAAGTGATTGCTGGGAATTGAACTCAGGACATCTGGAAGAACAGTCAGTGCTCTTAACCTCTGAGCCACCTCTCCAGCCCCCAGCAGTTGTTTTGTAAATTATAGATTTTAATACAGTGATGTGGGATGTCTTTTTGTACACTGTAAATAAAAAAACTGTCTCGGCCTATGGCAGGCATCTTAGAACTAGGCAAGAAAATCAAAGCATAGATAGGGGAAGGAGGGTGGAGTCACAGGGAGACACCATTCAGCTGCCCAAGAATCAACACGTAAAAGTAACACAGGTAAGCCATGGGACACGTGGCAAGACAGATTAATAGAAATGAGTTGAATTAAGATGAAAGAGCTAGTTGGCAATATGCCTGAGCCATAGGCCAAAAAGCATGAAATTAATATAAGCATCTGAGTCGTTTTGGGGAGCCTAAACAACTGTGGGCAGCTTGTGGGGCAAGTCTGGACCAGAATCCTCATACTACAATACAGCGTGCTTTTGCAATGTCTAAAAGCATTCTTTCAGAGTGTCTGAAATGTTTATAGTAATAATTTGTGTAAAAACTAACTCACAGGTATCATGCTTTCTTAAAGATGAGGCATGAAATTTCGATACAAAACTGTGCTGATTTAAAGTGAGCACAAGCACCGATTCCTACCAAGTGTTCATTAACCTGCCCCTATGGTTCCCAACTAACTGTTGTTTTTTAAAAAAAAAATAATTTATTTATTCCTTATGAATACTGTTCTGTCTACAGACCAGAAGAGGGCGCCAGATCTCATTCTAAGTGGTTGTGAGCCACCATGTGGTTGCTGGCAATAGAATAAAAGAACCTCTGAAAAACAGCCAGTGCTCTTAACCTCTGAGTCATCTCTCTAGCCTCTGGATTTTTTTTTAATCTCAGTGAAAACCACGCCATAGGCTTTGTTCAGCACTGACACTTACACTCACCTTGTTGGGAAACAGGCGAGGAGCTTTACCCTGCACAGTTGAAATGTCACAGCCATCCAATAGTCCCTCCATTCTTTCCTCTGTGCAGTAGGGTTCTCAGAACATGTAAAGCAAACATTCAAATTACTGAGCAGAGTCTTTTGTGTTTGCAGGATCTAAACTTAGGGAGACATAGGGTTCCTGAAATTTGAGGGAAAGGAATCTCTTTCATGCCATCATTGTTATTTTTACATGTTAATTGAAAGTGTTTATTATTTCATTTTGAGCCAGAGGGGGCAAAATACATCAAATAAGAGAAATCAGGTAGCTTTAGCTTTGTGCAAAATGGGAAAGGTAATAGATTTTCACAAGCAATTTGTGCCTTGTGATAAATGTCACTTGTCATTGAGTCTGCCTGTCAAAGTTTCACAAGACATTTATCTTTCAAAATGGTACCTAATTTAACTTGCTTGAATATCATATAGGAATGCTCTTACTGACATTACTTAATAATAACGTAAATCCTTTTGACTTTAATGCATACACACACAAGTACACACACACACACACACACGTACAAACACATACACACACACGACAGCAGTATTGATAATTAGTTGTAAGTCTTTTAATATTAAATGTGAGGAAGCTGATTTTATGACTTTAACACACACAAACACATACACACACACACACACGCACACACACACACACACACACACACGACAGCAGTATTGATAATTACAGTTGAATGTCTTTTAATATTAAATGTGAGGAAGCTGCTTTTAACAAAAGATAGTGCTTTTCCATCATCTTCCTGCAATTTATGAACATTGAAGGCTGCCCTTTGCACATATCTTGTGGGGTCAAACCTTTCCTCAGACCAGTATTACTAACTGGCTGTACAACTCTATTTTATGAACTATAAATGATTCTGTACTAGTGTTTATCTTTTTCATTATAGAAACCCCCAGAACATGCAGGGCTAGAAGGTATTATTAATAGTCCTTGGGAAACTATGTTCAAATGTTGCCCCCTGCCCCTCACATATGAGGTCTGTGACACCCCTGGATCCCAGGTGACCCATGGATAAAAGAGATAATTTCATGAGGACTGGAATGTGTGTTTCTAGAACTGAGACATGTGAACGAGAGATGTAAAGAACTAGGAAAAAACGCATGGACTGCCCTTGGTACATCCATTCTATTCTAAGAGGAACAGGATAGAATACAAAATTATTCGTACATCAAAACAATTTCAAAGTTGTGTAAAGTGGAAATTTATCATGCTTTCTTAAAGATGAGGCATCAAATTTCGATACAAAACTGTGCTGATTTAAAGTGAGCACACTGGGAAAGCACCAATTCCTACCAAGTGTTCATTAGCCTGCCCCTATGGTTCCCAACTAACTGTTGTTTTTTTAAAAAATGATTTATTTATTCCTTATGTATAGTGTTCAGTCTACAGACCAGAAGAGGGCGCCAGATCTCATTCTTAGTGGTTGTAAGCCACCATGTGCTTGCTGGCAATTGAATTCAAGAACCTCTGAAAAATAGCCAGTGCTCTTAACCTCTGAGTCATCTCTCTAGCCCCTGGATTTTTTTTTAATCTCAGATAAAACCAACCATACACTTTGTTCAGTGTAGCGGGAAATCAGGAACTATATATGTGAACGATTGCGTCATAGGACTAGAGACGAGCGGGGCGTGGTTAACTGAAAAGGATTCCTGGAAGTAGACCTTCGAGGGAGGGGACCAGGACAGGAAGTCGTCATTCTCTCAAGAGAGTTCGCCGACCAAGTGCGCAGTTCGCTCCAGCTTCCCAGGAGTTCGGACGTACGGCGTGGGGATGAAGAATCTTCATTAGAAAGGCTCCGGCATGCTGCAACCTCATCCTGTCATCTTCTCCTAAAACTGGCTCTGTTTTGTAAGCTATTTTCATCAAATAAACCCTGTTTAAAACATATTTCAGGGCGGGTTTCTACCGCGATAATTGGCACCTGAACGCGGGGCTAATTCTACACACCCGCCGGGTTCATCACTCACCCACGGAGCCGGTCTGAACTTGGTTACCAGCTGCGCACAAGCCTCCTGTACACAACCAGGAATGAATCTACCAGCGGCAGACCTCCTGAGAGACGGATTGACCCGTTCTAGTGGAGCATACCTGGTAGGATTTGTTGAAAGATCTGAGAAAGAACCTCCCAGCCGAATCGCCACCTCGTTTCCCGCACCATTGCTGCTGCTGCTGATTACGACAGCAACATCTGCTGGCCGTAAGTTCTCATTACATCTGAGTATATTTTTTCTTCCTTTTCTTTTCTACATATTTTTTTTTCCTTTCTACAATGTCTTACCAGATAAATGTTCAGAATTTTTCTCACTTTGTCACAATGGTGAGAGAGGATTATTTCCAGGATTACGCATTTGGAGGTTATCTCCACCCAGGAGTCCTTTTGCTTTTTTGTGATAATGTACTTCATACTTAGCTATTTTAAGGCATCTCAACATAGAGAGTATGAGGTTAAGATGTCTGGCATGGATGAACGTATTAAGACACTCCAGAAACTCATTGTTTCCATGGAAGAGAGGTCTACTTTGATCACAGAGGAATTTAGAGCTCACATTGATGAGAATTTTAGAAAATTGAATGAGAAATTTAAAAAAATGGGTGAAGATTTTGTTAGAGAGGAGTACAGGGCTCAGGTTGATGAAAATTTTAGGAAATTAGATATGAAATTTAAAACAATGGATGAAAATTTTAGGATATTGGATGGAAACTCTAGGAAATTTGAACAGAAAATAGGGGACAGAGTAGATGTGGAATCTGGGAGAATGTTCCATTCTATGAAATTATTGGAGAGATCATTTATAGAAGACTTTAAAACACTGGAAAAGACCATTACCACTAGGTTGCAAGATTATGAGGCTCGTTTGGAGATTTTAGGAAAGGATTTTGAGGCGACACC